>PVLD010009839.1:0-74422 GCA_004027595.1 Dinomys branickii | reverse complement strand
GGATTGAAGTCAGGGCCTTCGTGCTGAGCTATATCCACAGCCCAGGGTGGCCTCAAACTTGGCTATCCGTTTTTCTCAGCCTCCCAGAGGGCACCACCATGCCCGGTTTGTATGTTCCTTTGAAGAGCTTGAACTTCTACTCTGAATTTTCAGTATTCTGTGTGGAGGTGAGAGCGTGTCTTTCTTCCTTTGTCCTCCTTGCTGATTTGGAGGACTCTCAGCCACTACATCTGCGGCTGTTGCTTCCCTTCCCCTTGGGGGCCTTGATTGAGGGGATAGTAAGTACCCTTCTGATCCTGGCCGCCAGCCTTCTTGTTTCCTAGCTGCTGTCCCTCTGAGCCAACCGCTGAGAATTTCTTCAGCTCATTCATCCACCTCAGTTTTGTCTGATCTGCTGTTAGACCAATTTCATTCAAAAATTTAAGTTTTTTAAAATTAAAAAATATTTTAAGAGTTTTATTTTTAATTTCTAGAAATTTTGTCTAGTCCTTTTGAAGACCTGTTTGTTTTCGATAGCCTGTCCTTACTTGCTCATTTTCTGTGATTCTGAGCATCTTTAAATATTTCACCCATATTCACTTTTTTTTTTTGGTGGTACTGGGGATTGAACTCAGGACCTTGTGCTTGCCAGGCAGGCACTTATTCCACTGAGCTATATCCCCAGCCCTTACCCATATTCACTTACTTTCTAAGCTTCAGGTTGTGAAGTTTGAAGCCCGTGGGGGCATCTGACTTCGTATCTCCTTGCCTCTTCAGATCCTGCCATCTGTTTGCCTTCTTGTGTGTCTGGGAATTCTTCAGCGTGAGATGGTACAGTCTGGTCTTCATTGTCCCCGGGCCCAGGCCGGGGTTGCGTTGTACTTTCCTCTTCGAGGAGTATGGTCAGCCTTTCAGATCTCAGGGACATGGTCCCAGGACCTCTCACAAAATGCCCTGACAGTCTGCAGATGCTCAGGTCCCTTCTCTAAAATGGCGCCGTGTTTGCGTATAACCTAAGCCTATCTTCCATATCTCCACATTATCTCCTACGATACCCAGTGCACCATAGACAGCTGTTTTACTCCTCTGTTTGGGGAATCATACAAGAAGAAAGTTCGCGTGTGCTCAGTGCAGAGGCGACTTGGTTGTTTAGATTTACTTTGCTTTTTGATACTTTTGATACTTAGCTGGTTGAATCCAGAGATGCAGAACTTGTAGGTACACAGGGCAGCTGTAGTAGCATTTTTCTTCTGCTAGAAGCCAGGGAGAACTCAGCACCAGGTCATGCCCAGAGCCTCACCAGGTTGCAAGGCTCAGACTGCCTGCTGCCAACGCCTGAACTCGGGAGCTCACCCCTCGAAGCCTAGTTTGAGCTCCCAGCTCTTCAGTTGTGTGAGATTTCCCTGACCTCCTGTGACCCAAATAGCAAAACAGAAACCTTGTCTCTGGCATCCTTTGGTTATAGTGCTGCAGAATGGCCCAGATGGTAAACCTCAGACCCATCTTCTATAAAATGGTCACAACAGAAATAACAATAAATATCCTAGGCGTCGTTGTAAGGATGACAGAAAATGGCATATGATGAACCACACAGATGTTTTATTTTAAGGCTGACTGTCATATGCTGATCTTTCATGGTACTGAGTGCTTCCCATGCGTTCTTGCATTTAACCCCTCAGCAGATCTGGGTCTGTCACCACCTCCACTGTACAGATGAGGATGTCAGGGTTCTGCTGGTTCACGGTCCATCTTCCTCACTGTTGTTACAGGCTGTGCCATTGTTGGAAGTGTTTCTGTGACACCAGGTGGGTTGCTGCCTGTGGGCGGAGGGGCAGTGTGTGTGGTGCGGAGTGCAGGCTGTGACTCAGGAGGCAGGCTAAGGTGGTGACTCTCCCAGGTGTCTGCTGGGAACTTGAGCCTGCTCAGCCTGTGGTCTTGGGTGCTGGCTACAGGCATCCCAGCCTGCTGGTCTTCAGAGTGGATGAGCAGCCTGAGAGTGCATTCCGTACCTTGTGAGTCACCACAGGGATGTGGCCTTGTTTCGCTGGGAGGGCTGCCCTTTTCCGATATACCCAGGTTCCTTCCACGGCATTCCTGTGTGATGTGTTTGCTCTTTGCCTCTCTGCTCCTTGGAGACAGCCACTGATCCTGACCTTTCTTCTTGGCTTCTTTGTTACCTGGCAAGGGCAGGGCACACCACAGTTGTTCAGCAGGTGTGGTTAGAGGAATAAGCAGTGGACTTTCTCCATTGCCTCATTCAGAAGACCCAGCTGTGGCATCTTCGTGAGGTGGGGTTGCCCTGCCTCTGCTCGCTCCCCCCACACTGTGTTCTAGTATCCTCCAAGTAAAATCTCTGTCACATTGCCCTCTAAGCACACTTGGGCTCCTCCTTCCAGATGGGCAGGTTTTTGGTTAGGCAGAGATGTAACCCCACCTGCCAGGTCCTCCATGGAAAAAAGCTTGGCAACTAGGCAGCCCTGGGTTAACACTGGCTTTCCCTCTTGCTGGCTATGTGGACAAACAGTAACCTCTGTGAGCATTGGCCTCCCTGCCTCTCAATGGGGATGGTGAGGCCATCCTCCCTGGGCTGTGGAGAGGAGTGTGCAATAGTGCACGGTGAGGGAAAGTGCCCCAGGTTCTCTGCCCACCTCTGGACCTGTCCGGTTGGCTGGGATGTCCCCTGAGCAGAACACTCTTGCTCCCATAGGCTGTGCTTTCCTGGCATCACCTATAGGGTGGCTCTGCATGGAAACTGCCAGGCCTACCTACACCTTTGGCCTCTGCCAAACTGAGCATGTTATGAGGCCTGCTGGTCTCCCGCCCCCTACCCCAGCCCATTGCTCTAGTGTTTGCCTGGCCAGGAGGCAGCTGCCAGCCCAGCTGTTTACCTTGGGAGTCTGGTCTCCTTGCTGGCAGTGTTTCCAGCCGTGGAGCGAGGGCAGATTTATGGACTGGGTTATACAGAAATTATTTAAAGCCCTGGTTGGCCAACAATAACGTAAAGACATACAGTGCCTTTTTGGAAAAAGATCGCAGTTGGGTGTCCACACTTAGGTCTGATTTACAGTGTAGGCTGAGGATCCAATTAGCAGTCACAGCGGTTTTTTAGCGGCAGCCCAGCACCTTCCAAGATTATGCAGACTTTCCAGGCCCAGGGTTACGATGAAGTTCTAGCTGGAGGCTTGTAAAGTCGTGCACCGCTTATAAGTGCAGCGTGCTCCTAACTGCCCTGCCACTCGGCTTAGCTGCAAGGCCCATGCCCCCTTGGCCTGGCTGCTTGTTCCAGATCATTACAAAGAGAGACCTGGTTTCCATTCTGAATCCCTTCTACTTGGTGACTTGTACATGTGGTCTGACCTATCTGGGCTTATTGTCCATCTGCAACTTGACTGGTGGGACAGAGTGGGACTTGGGAAAGTACAGGTGCTGCCTCATGGGAACCGAACACCAAGTGGTGGCTGTAGGGAACCCATCACAGTGCCCTGCATGCAGGGGGTGCTCGGTAACAGAGGCCCTGAGGGAGCAGACTTCCAGGCTGGGCTCCTCTCATGTCTTGCCTAGCTGCCTGGTGGGGGCAGATGGGGTGGCCCAGCAGAATCAGCTCAGGGACACTAAAGAGTGGAATATTGCCCTTGGTCCTTCCAGCAGCAGCAGGGCCTGGTGTACCCACACCCCAGAACCAGCCCCAGGATTCACTACCCTCACAGCCACCACTCAAAGCACGTGCTGTGTCCCCCAAGCAGTGCCTAGCACCATGCTCTGTAGCCCTCAACACTGTTTGCCGAAGGCCTGCTGGTGCTGCCATGTGCATGAGCCCTCTGCCCAGCTGTGACAGTCCCACTGCTGTCTGCAGTCTTAGCTGTGCCTCAGATTTCTGGTCCCATGCTGCTTCCTCCTCACCAGAAGGCAGAAGATGCTCAGTGTACAGCCCAGGTTTCTCTTGATGAGCTGTGGTCAGAGGACCACGGCCCCTGCCAGGGACCTAGCTCAAAGCTAGGCTAGGTGCTGGGGGGGATTCAGTTGCTGGCCACGGGTGGGCTATATAGCTCAAGGGGTTCTTCCTTTCTTTCAGCCTTGGGATGGAGAGGAGTCAAACTAGCCACTGGCCTAAGGTGTCCAGGAGTTGGGCCTGTGCAGCTTGTCTTTCCTGGCTTTGCTGGTGAGCAGAGAGCCTCTGCAGCTTGGTGGTAGATTCTTTTCTGTGTCTGCATGAAGGAGGTGGTCCCTGCCTCTGGGAAAGGCCCAGCTAGAAATCCCGTATGTACGTGGTTGCATGCACGCTGTGTTGCTGGAAACGTGGCTGTGGGGGTCAAGAAGGGCTCCTGGCCTTCATGAGGAGTCAGAAAGGGCTTTCTGGAGGAGGAAGCACTGTGTCAGACCATGAAGGATGGAAAGGTACTAACCAAAGGAAGAGAGAGACCATGGTGGGCAGAGATAGGGGTGAGTGAGTGTGTGTGTGTGTGTGTGTGTGTGTGTGTGTGTGTGTGTAGACATGTAAGAGTGCTATATGGCTATGTGAATATATGGATGCATGTGGAGGTGTGTGTGAGCTCAGGGATGTGTGCTGGAGAGTCCATGGGAGTATGTAGGTATGTGTGTGTGTATCAGAGAGGAACAGTGTGTTTCACATACATGGTAGTGTGGTCCACAGTCAGTTGAGGGGAGCTAGCACTGGCCATGTAGCAGGAAGCTGAGCAGAAGCAGCAGCTTGCGGGGATGTGGCACCGGCTTCACCCACCTACAGCCATCGTGCAGCCATACTTAGTGACCAGATGGATGGGGGCTCCAGGCTGGACACCAAGGAGCCTGCTTATCATTTGCCAAGCCAGAAATGGCCAGTGGAGGGGTGCACAGGTCAGCCACCAGGCTGCAGATTGACAACAGCCGAGAGAGGAAGAGGGAGGTAATGCAAGAACCTGAAGCCCTTCTAACTCAAGAGTCCAGCCTCTTGGGCCGAGACTGAACAAATGCCAAAGGGCACTTGTGACCTGAGGAATGGGGAGCCTGAGGGCCTTTCTCCAACCTACCCCAAGCCAGCAGGCCCTGGCAGCTGTCTAGTCTGAGTCAGGTCAGGCTGTAAGGAGGGATGCGCACAGCTGAGGATGTGGCTCTGCCTTCAGGGAAGCCAAAGTCTAGAAAGCCGGGGTTTATATAAGATGTCAGAGGCCAGCCAAACCTTCTGTATTCAGAGTTCCTGTTTCTAAGAATCCACAAAACTCTAAAAAAGTCTCTAGGCCTTCTCGCTCTGTTTCTGCACTCTCGTGAGTTTGGGATTTGTATCACTCCTGGTTGTGGTTTCCAAGACAACACCGACAAACTCAGGGTTGCTGTACGTCTTCCACCTGTCTTAACTTCAGGCTGTAGGGCATTATGACCCACAGACCTGGCTGGGGCTGGACCAGTGGTTGGCTTGACAAACACTGGCTACCTCTAGAAACATCAAAATAACTATGTGGAAGCACAAAGAAATGCAGACCAAAGCTGTACTTACACATGCACACACACACACACACACACACACATACACACACACACGAACACGCACGCACAATACGCGTAGTTCTGAACCGAGCGGAGAAAACGGCTCAGCCCACTCATCCAACCATTTATTTGTATGGCCATGGCCTTGCTGAGAGCTGGCCTGGGCTGGCTCCTCTTGGACCTTGCCCAAATCTGGGGGAGCCAGACACCAGCGCAGGGCTGTGGATGTATGAGTCAACCTTAGAGAAGTGGGCATTCATTGGAGACTCGGGGACAGCACAGACCGAGGGATGTGATGGCAATGGCTGGAAGTATGCTGTGTCAGTCTAGGCAGGGGGTCAGACCAGAAAGATGCTCCAGTGCCAGGCCAGGCAAGTGTGTGCACCTGAGGACCTAGAACACTGTCTTGGGGAATCCATGAGGGATACAGGTGGGTCAGGATTGCTGTGATGGTAGGTAGAAGAGCTGGCGGCTGAGCCCCAGGGGATGGTGCCTTGCAAGACCTGTCTACCTGGAGGGGTCATGAGGTCACCCTGCCCACATCAAGTTCTCTGGCTTCTCCATCTGCCTCACATACCCTTTCTGGCTGCCGTTGCACCCCCCAAGTGCATACTCTGGGTCCCATCACAGGTGCACCCCATGCATTGACAGTGTACCTTCCCAGCCTGGCAAGCACTGCCAATCCCCACCAGGTCCTGTCCTGTCATCTAGAGCCTGGTTTCTGATCGCATTAGTGGCTCTGTCAGGCTTTGATTTGGGGAGGTCTCCTAATGACATCTGATAGGCAGTAACGAGCCAGTCGTAAGCTCGTGCTAAAGGGGAGGTTATGTGTTTCTGCTCTTCACAGCGACTTCAGAGGGGCATATGGAAGGGATAAAGGGTTATTTAGAAATCAGAACTTTTCAAGAGACTGGAAAGAACTTGATAAAAACCATTTAGATACTATAAAGTGCTTCATTTAAAAAGAGGTGTATATTTACCTAATCTGTCTGATTTTACAGGAAGTGAATTGGGGGGGTATTCAGAAATGTAATTGCAGTGACAAGATATTTCTTGGTAGCTGCTCATCTGAACTGTGCACCTGTGGTCTGCTCTGCGTCCGTTTCAAGGCCCCACTGATGGGGCCAGAGAGCCAGGTTCTTCTCCCTCCGGCCTCAGCTGTCACTCCGTTCCCGAAGGACTCTTACAAAGCTTTGTAGACTTTTCCTTATTTCCTGGCCAGTTACGAGTGTGAGAACTGGGCTGCTGCACCTCTGTCCCTTCATAATAGCTACCACTTCCGGCCAGAATGAACACAGCAGGTTCCACAGCAGTTCGAGCCTCACTCCTACCTGTGCAGTGGATCATGACAATAACCCCTGCCACTGGTGCCGTCCTGGGATGCGACAGTACGGCGCTCAAAGTGTCTAGGATGTTCAGACGATAAGGCAGGAGTGAGGCTGAGAGGACTCGCTTTGTTCCCAGTCCCAGCCCTGGTCTGGGGCCATCCTGGGGTCGTGGAGGTGACAGAGTGTGTGGATGCCAACAGGCTGCTATTGTGGGAGGTGGTGGCACGGGCCACAAGTGCAGGATGAGCATGGTATGGCTCTTCCCCAGCCTGGAGGGAAGTTCTTATCTCAGTGAGTGCTGTCTCCCTGTGTGCTGGGTTGGGGGCCTGTAGCCCATCCCTAGCTATGTGGACCCTCGTTTCCCTGGCCTCCTGTGGAGCCTGAAACATGGTCCCAGCCTATGGGCCTCGCAGGGCTGCGCCCCATGCTGTCCGGTACCTGCTGGGAGCCAGCACAGCCGGGTCGGGATTAGGGGATGTGCAGGAGCCCAGCAGCCTGTGGACCCACTGAACTACTGCCTTGCTGTGTCGGAAAGTGAGGCAGCCAGTTGACAGACCTGAGAGTGCTTGTGGCTTCTTTGGGAACATGCCAGCCCCATGGTCCCTGAGCCTGAGGATCAACACCATGTCCCTGTCCCGCTCGAGGCCTTGTTCATCATACCATACCTGGAGAAGGTCCCCTGCATACCTGCAGGCCCTGGGGAGTTCTTGAGAGGACAGCATGTCCTTCAGAAGTAGCCACTGCAGGCTCGGGGTGTTGGGGCAGAGCAGCGCTTCTGTGCCATGGAGGCTGTGGCCCTCAAGGAGACACTCACAGCATCCTAGACCTGGCTGCTGGGGCCTCGTAACAGGCTGGCTCCCAGTCACGCTGCTGGGGAAACCCTCCCCCCACACACCCTTTCCACTATCCCTGTTACCAAGAGGCTCACACGTGAGTCCAAACTGAGTTGCTTGATCAGTCCTGTGGCATGAGACTTGAGTCAGATCCTAGCCTTTCAGATTTGCCATGTGACTTTGGGAAAGTGAGCTTGTTGCTCTCATTTTGTCAGATCATGTATACAAGTAGTTGGGTGTGAGGCCTCTGTTACCCACCCGTTACCGGCCAGGGATGGTGGAGTTGGGGGGCTCTTCTGGGAACCCTACTAAAGGACATGGGTGCAAGTCCTGCTCCACTTGCAGCTCCTCGGTTGGTTGCTCCGCTTCGGGTACCTCAGTTTCCTCGTTGGTCAGGAAGAGGTTGTCATGACTACCACTGATCCTTGTTTTGGGGATGCTCAGATGAGAAGTCCTGCAAGGCCAGGTGCCCAGAGAGTCCACTTTCTCCTGACCGCATCTCTCCCATTACCTAGTGTTATGGTTTGTGTCTCGGTGTGTCCCCAAAGCCTCATGCAGTCATGGGGTGGGCTTTTAGGTTTATGATTGATTTATGGTCCAACGTTGGAATTATGGATGTGAGTGCTACACCTGCCCGGGCACATGCTTGTTCTGAGAGCATGATTGGGTGTGTGCTGCAGGTGCACTATGTGACTGCTAGTTGTGTGTGTGTGCTCAAAGCCTGTGTGTGTTGGGAGAAGTACACTTGAGAATGTGATGTGTGTGTGTGTGTGTGTGTGTGTGTGTGTGTGTGTGTGTGTGTTTAGGTGCATGGTACTGTGATTGGTAAGCCTTAAGGAGTGTGTTAGGTGTAGGGCATTGGTTCAAGCTCACACTCAGCCAAGAGAGTGGATCCTCTGGCTGCTCCCGGCTGTGGCTCCCACCTAGGAGCCTGGAGTCCCCACTTCTTCCCCCTCAAGTTAAGGACCACGTGAGCATTGGAGGGGAACTGGGAAGACTTTATGGAGGAATGAGGCCGAGTAGGACCTGGAGGGGCCACCAGAGTGCTGGGGCCAGGGACCATTCTGGGCAGGGGGCAGGTCCAAGCAGAAGACTAGAAGAGGAGATCACTGGTGTGCCAGGGAGGGCAGTGTGCATAGAGAAGCCCCAGGAAGGCCTGCTCTGGAGGGGGGTGTTGGGCAAGGGCTGGACTGCAGAACTCTGTGGCACACCTCCAGGTCCTCTGAGAAAGGAAGCCTTCCGTGCACCTTCGTGTTGGTCCCCAGGTGCTGAGCTGTCTGCTGTGGAGCACTGACCTAGCGTCCCCCCAGCATCCCCGGCAGTGACCGTCACCCATTTGGCCAGCGAGCGAGGAGAAGGGGCAGAGGAGGGAACATCCTGAGATGCTCTGCTCAGCAGGGGCGGAGGGGGCCCTTCTCAAACTGTGCTCTTCCCACCCCCAAGAGGCCTCCATGCTGAGTACAGGGTGCTGGGTGTGGATCCCAGAGCATTGCCTTGGATCTGCCAGGTTCCTCTACAGCCCGAAGAGGCAGGCATTCCAAATATTTGGAATAAATGTAGTTTGCACTCTAGGAAAAGAGTGGATGACTCCAATTCGCCCTGGTACGTATGTCTGCTGGGCCCTCTCTGCACCTGTAGGAATCAGGGTTTAGCACAGGGGCTGCACGATGTTCCCCAGGAGGAGAATGTTCCACAGGAGGAGACTTGAAGATCATTGCCAAAGTTTCTGAGTGAGAAGGGCTGGAATCCCAGTCACTCCTCGGTGTGAATGAGGGCTTCGCCTCTCTGTGTGCCTCAGGCTCTCACTGGGGTTGTTGAGAGGCTCCTGCATAACTGACACTGAGAAATGTAGCACTGCTCTGTGATCCCCGGGCACGTCGGAAGCGACGTCTCTAGCAGCAGTGTTGTCTCCTGTGTGTAACACTGCTTCCCAACTTTCCCTTCTGTTCCACTATGCGTTTCATAACCGGCTAATTTCATTAGCTATCTTCTTGCCTGAAACTTGTCTGATCTCTGGTCTTCTTGGTAGGAGGAGCCAGAGGCCAGCTTGAACCGGGTCTGTTCCTCCGCATAGTTACGCTGATCCCTCCAGCCGAAGGGTGGGCCCCCCTTAAGCCCCGCAGGCCTCTGTTCGCCCATTGCTGCCTGCCTCAGCCCAGCCTGCTGCAGAGCTCACTGGGATGTTCACTTGCTAATGTGTTAATGGCCGAGCTCCCTGTGGCATTGACATCACTGTCCCAAAACCTCATCATCAGTGATTTGCAGTGGCTGCTTCCTGTGCCAGAGTCTGCAGTCCCTGTGGGAGAGTGTGCCTTTTCGCCCAGTCTGAGCAGCCACTCTCACGAGGAAACTCGCTGTCTCCTGAGGAGCACAGAATACAGATCCCCAGAGGTTGGCAAAGGAGAAAGGAAGTCTCATGATGTGGCTCATCCCAGGGGGCCCAGCACCCGTCAAGAGAATCACATCCCCTCTGAGGGGTTCTTGCCAGCTGTTCCCCCATGTCGGCCCCAGAGGCTTTGCTCCCCAGATGGTACATTGGCTCCAGCCAGGGACGTGATCTCCCCAGCATGTTTCCACTCTGCCGCTTCTTAGACGGGCAGGCTGAGCAGGACACTGCTGTGTGACTGCTACCTGAAATATGCAGGTGATGGCAGGCGCAGCAGTGGCCCCTGCCTCATGGACCTGGGAATGAAAGCAATTTTTTTTTATACGAGGAGTGGAACTCAGGACCTTGTGCTTGCCAGGCAGGCGCTGTGCAGCTGCGCTAAATCCCCAGCGTGCCTCATGGAATTGGTATGGGGATCAGCACACGGATGGGGCCTGGCATATGGCACATACTCTGTAAATGCCAGCTGTTGTTGCAACTCAGAAAGAACTCTGCCATTGCCAATTGTGTGTCTGAGAGGGGACTTGTACAGACTGTAGTAAGAACTCTTACAACTCAGTAATAAGGTAAATAGCCCGATTTTAAAATGGGCAAAGGACTGAGTAGATGTTTCTTCAAGAAGATGGAGAGATGGCCAAGATGAAGACGAAGAGCTGCTCCACATCGCTAGCCACGCACCACGCAAGTGAGAGCCGCAGTGAGGTAACGCTCACACCACAGGGACGGCGGTAACCAAAAGGACGGTCAGAAGCAAGTGTTGCGGAGGATGTGGGAAAACCAGAACCCCGCGCCCTGGTGAAGGGGCCATACAGCAGCGCGGTGGCTGCGGCAGACAGCCTAGTGAGGCTTCAGGCAAATGTAAAGTTACCATCTGCGTGGGTCTGTCGGTGCCACTCATAGGTGTACAGCAAAGAGAAATGAGAGTGAATGTCCCCACAGAAACTTTTCATTGTTCTCAGCAGTATTAGTCCAAACATTGGACTAATACGGACAACCTGAACATCCGTGGATGGATGGATACAATGTGCTGCCTCAGTGCAGTGGAATATTATCTAGCCATCAAAGACCTGTAGGACTGATACATGCTACAAGAAGCATGAGCCCTGATGATGCTAAAAGAAAGAGGCCGAGTACAAAAGACCACATACTAGGTGATTTACCTCACTGAAGTGGCAATCACAGACAGGTCTATAGGAATAGAAGGTAGACTAATGGCTTCCAGGGATTAGGGAGAGGAGGAATAGGGGGTGGCTGACTGCTGATGGGTGCAGTTGCTTTTGGATGAAAGTGGCCTGAACTTCGTTGTGGTAATGAATTCCAGGCAGTGAATACACTCAAAACCACCAAATTGTATACTTTCAAGTGGTAGATTTTATGGCTATGTGGATTATATCTCAGCAGAACTATAAAACAAAACTTGGTTGAAGCCCATGAACAGCCACATGGAAACAGTCACGTAGGATAGCATGTGCTAGAAAATCCTCCCCACCTTTATCCTTGCTGGTTCACCTGGTCAGGACAGGGTCTGTAACCATGCCTTGCAGAGCACTGTAGCAACTTCTGAGTTCCTACCAAGACCTTTCCCCAAAGCAGGGCCCAGGTCCTGCTCCTAGTGAAAGGCAGTGTGGCAGAGGGGTAAAGGCCCAAGATGGTAGAGCATGACGTGAGGTTATGGTGCTTAGAGTCCAGTCTCAGCGGGGTCCGTACATCATGGGCGTCCCTTCCCTGTCCCACATCCGCCCACCTGTGGTGGACGCAGGAATGCCAGGGGCCTCGGTAGCCCTTCTGTGGCACTCAGAACCCAGTCTTCCGTTAGAGATGTGCACAGATGTGGCATTTTGCAGGCAAGGTCACAGTCCCATGTGACGGGAGCCCTATGAACACCCCAGCCTGGGCGTGTTCCGTGGGCACTTAGATTCCGGGGCACCCTCTGTGGCACACTAGAGCTAGCAGGGACCTGTGAGGTCATCTGTGGCCTCTTGCCCTGTATTTTACAGATGGAGAAACTGACGCCCAATGAGGTGAGGTATGGGGAAAAGCAAAAGGCATTGGAGCCGAACTGAACTGGATTCAGGTCCAGTCTTCGAGGACTTCCAGGTGGCCTTGGGCAAGAGCTATTTGAGGTTGTGGAGTTGTGCAGAAGGTACAGGAAGGGAGGAGGAAGCTTCCAAGTATTTTTTTGTTGTTTTTTTTTTGTTGTTGTTTTTGTTTTTTTGGCGGTACTGGGGATCGAACTCAGGACCCTGCACTTGCTAGGCGGGCGCTTATTCCACTGAGCTATATCAGAAGCTTTTTGTAAAAGCTTCACATGCTTAATCGCAGAAGTCTTGGGGAAACAGTAAAACAAGCGGGAAGCACGGGTCCTCCTTGCTGCTCACTCTCAGACAGGGCCTCAGTTGGAGCTCTTGGCTGCCTCTGGCTGCTTGAGTAAAGTAGAAATGGACTTTCTGAGCCTCATTTCTAAGGAGAACTTCCTGCCACTCTGTTCTGGAGAGGCCTGACAGCCAGGTTTGACTTGGCATGGAGGGAGAGGCAGGGAAAAGAATTGGTCAGACACAGTTTGGGCCGGAATGTACAGCTGCTCTAAGACAGTGAAAACACATGAAGTTACAGCTAGCAGATGCGTTTTGAAGCTTGAGCCCTGCCACTTCCCACTGGAGAGCTTTGATGGTTGGTGCAGTTCTGGAGGGCTGGGCAGGTTGAAGGGTGTTCTGCCGGGGTTGGAGCCTGAGAAGAACTGAGACCTCACAGAGGTAAATCACACCTTTCCCCATCCACAACAGGTGCACCAGGCCCAGGACCTGAGAAAGCAGATGAGATGGCCCGGCCTCCAGTGAGCATCTGCCATTGCTTCTAATTCTGCAGCCTGTGCTGAGCTAGGAGCTGTGAGCTGCTGCTCTTTGGGTGTTGAGGAGGAGAGTACCCTGAGGCCAGAAGTTAGAGCTCAGAGAGCGCAGGGCTGGGAGTCTGGAGACCTGGCTTCTGCCTCCATTCACCTCCAACTTGCCAGGCAGCTTTGAACCAGTGTCTTCTCCTTTCCTGGCCCCAATCTCCATCTGCACAGTGGAGAGACTTCCTCTAGCATCCCCAGCGATTTTCAAAAGGCCTCGTGGCAGGGAAGGCTGGCCCTGGTGAGCAGATTGCCGTGGTCAGCAGATCTGCCCTGAGTACCTGCTGTGTGTCTGGTCCTCCGAGGAGCCCTGGAGTGAGAGGGCCAGTGAGGACCCACATCATCCTGGGTCTGATTCCCACCCCCAGGGCTGAGAGGGCGCACAGAGCCCAGCAGGTGCAGGGCTGAGTCCCAGGGCTGTGATAAAGGGGGAGGAGCCAGGTGTGAACCCCGGGGGAATCAGAAGGGCTCCCTGGGGAGGTGGCTCACGAGGAGCTTGAAGAATGAGAGGACTTTGCCAGTGAAGGACAGGAGGAGGGCATCATGGGTAAGGGCTGAGGGGGGCAGAAGCACGGCGGAGGTCACACAGGGTGCTGCCTCTCTGCTTCTCACTGCCGCACATTCGGGGAGTCCTACTGGCTTCATCTAGTTTAGTCCTTGCAGTAAACCAGCTGCTGGGGGAGTGAAGCTAGCACCCCCAAAACAAGGCCAAGGCAGGGAGACTGAGTGACATGTGGAGGATTCACGCCAGGAAGCAGAGAGCTGGGCCTGGAGCCTGGGCCTCCTGGTCCAGTCTGAACTCCAGCCTGGAGGCTCTGTGGCTCGTGGCTGCTTCAGGGGAGTGAAATGTAGCCCTTGTCCTCCCCATCTGCCACTGGCCTCTCTTATCTTCTGAAGATGCCTCATTCACCCCCAGCCACCCTGTGGGAAACAGGAGCTTGCTGACATCACTCCCCGAGGAGGCATCCATGACCATCAAGAGTGTCCAGAGGGTGGACCTCAGGCTCCCTGATACAGGCACACAGCTGTTCCCACCGTGGCTTCATCCCCTGCTGTTTTGAAACTCGGTCACCAGCCATGTCTTCTTCAGTAATCAGCTCCCTTCTGAAAGTCACAGTGTTGTCACCATGTTACTATGCTGAAACTTGAGTTCAGAGGGAGGCCCTTCGTCCGTGTCATGTCGGATAGGACAAGGGTCCAGTCCAGACGGGCCCTGCTCCTTGCGGATGGCGGGTACATCGGGTCCTGTGACCTGGGCTGCCTCGGCCAGGGTCGAGGGCACTGAGAAGGGAGTCAGGAACTGCAGCCTGGACCTGTCTGTGGAAGTATTGCCATCTCGTAATTATTTCAGAATTTCAACAGAACAGCGCACAGAGCAACAGCGTCATGTAGGGAGGAGTAGAAAGTAAAGGGCAAAGGAAACGTTACTCCTGATTATACCACTCAAAACTAATCACTGACCATTTGGGGGTATTTTTTCAGATGTCTCTTCACTTCTGAGAATTATACTCTTTCTTCCAGAGGTACAAGGTTACCTAGACCCAGTTACCCTCCTTCTTGAAGTAGTGTCTGACTCTGATGCTTGCTTTTCACTGACAGTGTATTACGGATGCCTGGCTGTTGCATTAGCTGAGGGAATGAGTGAAGGAGGAAATGAATGAATGGCTGGGGGTGACTGAATGAGTTGCTGTCGGCTCTGTTATGCTGCCGGTCAGGCCCATGGCCTCTGCCCAGACTGCCTTTCCAGGGAACCAGGAGCTTGTGTCCCAGATCTGTCAGACCCCCTGTCCCCAGTAGCCTTGGGCTTGAGTGTCTCCATCTGCACAGGGGCTGCTGGGGCTGGGCCACGTGGCCCTGTGTACTACCCTCAGGACGCAGCTAGCACACCGAAGCCCGGGGGAGTTAGGTGACTTGCCCCAGTCACAGTCCGAGAGGGGAGTTTGGATCTGAACCAGAGCCCAGGTGATGCAAGGGTACTCTGTTCCTAAGAATGAGCATGCAGGAGGAGTCTGCCCCAAGACATAAGAGCTTGTGCCCTGCCCTGCCAGAGCTGGGCCGGCTGAGTCTTGGGAAGCCTTGCCCGTTGGAGTCTCCCGTGGTGCTCCCACCTGTAACATGAGGGCCTTGATTCTGGCTGACCTTCACGCTGGGTGAGGCTTGGGTCTCAGCAGTCTGGCTCAGGACTTGCCTTGAAGCCCAGAACCCTTGAAGAGGAGCTGGGCCCTGACTCTTGAGGGAGCAGCTATGGGAAGCAGTTGTATGACTTTCTGATAGCCCAGGTAGTCAGTTTAACTGAAGGCCAGCAAGGAAAGAGGCATGCAGTGTGCATCCACAGCTGGAAACCTTGCCGAGATCAGATGGCCAGAGGCTGGAAGTACCGAGCAGTATCCTGATGGCAATAGGGAGCCATTGATAGCTTTTGAGCAGCGACAAGGACAAGCTTACAATGTCAAAATCTCTACTTGTCAGGATGATGGGCTTGAGGGGCAGTGGCCAGGATAGAGACAGAGGCCAGTGAGGAGGGGAGCAGGAGGGGCGCAGGCCTGTCACCACCATGGCCGATGAGCAGCTGGAGGTCCTTCTGGGCCCTGGATCCTAGGCTGTACCCTGCTTCTCCTGGAAGCAGGCACAGCCTCCACTCTCAGTCCACAGCCCTGCTGGCAGCTCTAGGGCCCTAGCTGGGCCCAAGTGCAAAGCAGCAATTTATTTCCTGTGCATTATTGGTGCCCAAGTCATAGCCCAGCAGCTCAGCACAATGGCATCCTTCTCTTTCTGTCCTGAAGTTTAGAATGCAAAGCCAAATGTTTTCATTTTACATTATCCCCTAATGTAATGCTTATGAGTTCCAGGTATTCTGGGTGGCGTGGCTGTGCTGGGCCAGGCGTCAGGGTAGGCTGGGCTCCCCCGAAAGCTGCTCCTGCCCTCACCCTCCATTCCCGGTGCTGCCACACAGAGCTGCCCCAGGGACCCTTTTGCACTACTCTCTTCGGCGTGCACAGCTTCTCTCCTGTGGTGATCACAGGGTGTTTCTCGCTGGCTCAGGAGCTGGGCGGCTGCCTGGCCAGCAGGAGGCTGCTTCCTCTGTAGGACCCTGGATGTCCCAGATGCAGATTAGGGTGAGCGGTGAACTATGTCCCCGAGGCCCTTCCAGAGCTCTCCAACTGCATGAGGCTGAACAGCTGGAGATTCGGGGTTTTAAGGAAGCAGCACTCTCATTCTGGTGGTTATTACTACTGGTACTGTATTTGTGTGTGTGTGTGTGAAAATGTTCCGGGGAAACATCTAATTCTTTCTTTCCGGTTGCTTCTTCCCCATGGCTCAGTGTTTGCTGAATCTGTGGACTACTCTGCCTTTGATTTCTTATACAGTAAGGATGGGCAAGGGCTTTGGTACCCAGCAGCCCTGAGCCCTTCCTGATGCCACCCTTACCCCTTGAGTGCCCTGAGCCTGCCTCTCTGGAAGCCTCATTCCCTCGGCCAGCAAAAAGGTTTACTGTGCCCACCTCTGTCCAAAGGACTGTGAAGAGCAAACAAGGCCAGGCACAGAGAGGACTGCAGGGCACACTTAGAGATATGCCCACTCGGGTCAGCTGTCCACACTCCCTGAGGGGGACAGTCAGTGGTCTCTGTTTTACTTTAATCAACACTAAACCTGAAGTGCACAACTGGAATAAAAGGAAAGATAATTTCACTTCAAATTTTTCATTTGTTCTTTTCTTATTCTGAGCCCCAAGTGCCAGGTGACACATCTCGGCAGTTCACAAAGCAGTGTCCACCCCTCTTTTCTCTTAGTTGCAGCTAAGCTCTGGGACATGGGAGACTTACACACAATCAAGGGCTTCTGAAGCTCATTTCCACACTGACACTTCTGGGCCATCCTAACTGGTTTTGGATGGAATTCACGTCTCAGACTGCCTCGGGCCTGCTCAGACTCCATTCTCCTCCATGGTGCAGGAGGTGGGGCTCGGAGACATCTTGAACCTACTTACAGGGTGTCCCAAGTGGCCTGCACTCTGCCTGGAAGGAGCCCTGGTTTGGGTCCCCTAAACCTAGATGAGGTACTGGCGGTACTTGCGTTAGTCACTTCCCCATTGAGACACAATACCCAACACCCACAGTTTAAAGGAGGAGAAGTTAAATTTGGCTCACAGTTTCCAGGGATTCAGTCCATGGTTAGCTGCTCCAAGGATGGAATATCGTGGTGGAACAGAGTGGCGGAGCGAACGGGCTTAGTTTGGGAAGCTAAGCTAGGGGACTGCACCAGAGAGAAAGGTGTGAAGGGTCAGGTGTAACTCAGCCAGACACACCCAGAAGAGCTTCACTAAAATCTCCTGGATGGATCCCAAACCTCCAGTCAAGTTGACATTCCATCTTAACGGTCCCATCACTCTAGGGCTTGTCTCCAGGGGTGGAAAGGCAGAGTTGAGAGCCTCCCCACTTTTAAGGTCCTGTGCCATTGCCACATGTTTTGCTTCCTCCTCAGAGTCCCTGGACCAGCTGGAACAACATTTTGGGGATAGGTGCATAGGAAGACTCACTTCTTCTCACTGACAAGGTCTTTCCAGGCCCCTCATCAATTTGGGGATCACCTCTGACAGCCAGCTCTGCCCTTGCCTTGTCCCACACTCAAGGCTTAGTCCTTTACAGATCTTCACACATACTTGTTCTGTCCTAGGCCCTGTGCTAGGCGCTCTCTGATGGGTTTATGGCAGAAACTTTGAAATATTACCCACACGTGACTCAGTCCTGTCTCCAGAGTTATTTCCATTCAGCCCTGAGGCCTGGGATTTCGAAACACCAGTGCTGGGAATCTGCCCATCTGCTCTGCTTTCTGCGGAGTCATCTCCTTCCCCAGGCACTTGAGTAGGAGCACAAGGCTGTTCACATGTGCCCATTGGACAGATGAGAACAGAGGTCTGGCAGGGAAAGGAACTTCTGGAGGCCTTCACTGGCTCAGTGCTGCGTACCCAGCTCATAATCAAGTGTCACAGTGGACAGTGGGCCCCCTGAGAGGGGCGGAGCTGTTCCAGGAGCTCCCTCCACCTGCTGAGGAGCCTAGAAGGAGCCCTTGTCCAGATGGCCTTCCACCTCCCCCAGCCCCTCTAGTGGGTCATGCAGCCACCAACATTACCCACCGCAGGAGGAGCCATGTGGTGCACGCCTGGGTCCCTGCAGCCTCCACCCCACGCCGTGTGCTGGGCGTCCATCTCATCTGACTCTCACCACCACAGGATGTCTGGTGCAGCTCCCACAGAGTTCCCTGCACCACTGGGTGGCACAGTTTACCTATCTTAAAGGCAGAGTCCAGTCCTGTCTCTCATGGGTTGCGGTGATACCCATGGGACCAGAGAGGAGGTGCCCTGAAGACTGGGGCACCGGGCCACTGGCAAGATCTGCCAGCATCTCATTCTGTGAACTTTGGACGTCAAGTGGCTGCCTTGTGCCTGTAGTCAACTCTGGCTTCTGTGTCACTTTCCTTTGCCGGCTTGAGTGACCCCTTGGGCCTGGGTTTTCGGTGCTTCTTTGTCCACCTTCACTGAGCCCCCTCCCTGAGTCTAAGCCGTGGGTTCATCTGTGGTCCTAAATTGCTGTCATGGTGCCCATTGAGCTGAGAGGCAGGGTCCCAAGGTGGTCAGAGACTTGGTCTTAGGGTTCTTTTGGGCCAAATGTGCCCTCCCTAGAGCCAGGCCAGCCTGGCCACCATGGGAAATCAGGAGGCCTGGTGGGTCTGGCCCTTCTGCCTGTGGCTCGGTGCCACTTCCTCATGTCTGCTCAAGGGATGTTGGTGTGAGGACTCATCTGTGTACTGACCATTTGGGAGCCTTTTCTGGGTGGAGCAGCTTCTTCCTCACATAGCGAATCACACTGAGGCCACCTGCATCCTAGGTGGGGCCGGTCTGCATGTGCCGCACTGTGCTGGACCATGTTCTGGTGGCCTGGGCCTGGGTTGTTAGCGTGTTCATGCACGTGCTCAGCTCGGGCTTGGGTGTCTGAAAATCCTGTTTCCTGGGAGTCTCTAGTTGTGCGGTTGGGGCTTCCTTGATGTCCTGAACCAATCCAGTGTTTACCTTGCCTGGTCCCTGTGGCTTTTAGAAAGAGGCAGAAGTTGCACAGCGCCTGATTCAGGAAGTGAGTGAGGCGGATGGGGACACATCTGGTGTGCTAACCAGCCCGCCTTTCTGTTACACGGAGCCGCATTCACCGTGATTTTAAATCACACCTTGTGAAGATATGAAAGAGGATTTCTAGAACTGCATCAGAAAGTTGCAAAAGCAATGGAATAAGGATGTTTGAGGCTAGTGGAGAGTATTCTGAGGTGGGTCAGTGACAATGTGCCTTTTACTGTGACACGTATTTTTAATTTAAACATCGAGTGTTTTTATGTGTCGGCCATGCTGTGGTGTTGGCTGTCTGCAGGGTCCTGGCTCGGACTGGTCTTGACACAGGGAGCATCTAGCACCGCTCAGCCCTTGGCGTCCCCCATACTATGTGTCCCTGTGGGCCCAGTGTAGCTCAGCTTCCCACCCCTCGCGGCTTTAGGACTCCACATCCCTCTGAAGGGCTGGGCTGGTCATGGGTGGCTGCAGCCTTTCACGGGTGCTTTCCCAGAGCACAGCCTGGCCCAGAGCTCTCAGTGCTCTTGGTGAGGAGGAAGGGTCAGGGTCCCTGCAGCCTCCACCCCACCTGCCTTGGAGGCTACCCTCCTATAAGTTCAAGTGTGCTGTGTCCCCCGGCCCCCCAACCTGCCAGCTTGTCCAGGTGGTCACCAAGGCCCTGTGAGCTGGGCAGGCAGGAGGAGCGGGCCCGTATCTCATGGCCCCCTGGGTCATGGCTGCTTGGGACAAGACTACACCCTAGACTCAAAGGCCAAGCTCCTGCCTTTGCGAGCTCTGGGACTCACACAGAACCTGCACTGCACGAGCCTCTCTTTTCCCTCTGTTAGCGGCTTGCTGGCCCACCTGGCAGAACCAAGGAGATGGTGTTAGGGGGCGCTTGGTTCTAAGCACTTGTGATGGCTGTGGTAGGGGCACAGTCTCTCTCGGCACACATTGCTCGTTCATTGGCACAGATGGCGCTGCTGGTGTAGCGGTATCATGCAAGATTCCCATTGGCACAGATGGCACTTGCATGCCCAAAGCTAGAGCAGATCCTCAGGGGCCTCTTCTGCCTCTGTCCCTTTTTGCCTCTCCCTCCTCCTCCAGGGGACTGGCAGCGCACAAGGCTCTGAGACCCTGTGGAAGCCCCAAGCAGGATCGTAGGGCAGTGACCTCGGGCAACCAGTGTCCCCCCCCGCGGGATGCAGGGTGGAGGAGTGGACCTCAGTCCCCAGCTGGCTGCCCTTTAAAGCTGGCCAACCACAGAGTTATTTGACATCTTGAAGGAGGATCTGGCTCCACACATTTGTCCCATCTAAATCATCATTGTAAAGTAACTTAAAAGTTTGTACAGAAATGTGAAGTTGATCCCTGAGTGGCCTGCCAGGCTGTTGTAACCCAATATATTTTACCCTTAAACCAGAAATGTGTTTGTTTAGAAGCAAGTCACTGGCAAATGCCAAAACTGGAGGCATTTCCTCCCCTGCCTTGCTTTGTGCCCTGTTCCCCAAACCTCCTCTTTCCTCTCTGTGTGTCCAGAGTCTTCGCTGGGGCGTGAGAAACAGGGCCCTCCCTCATCTTTGGGCCATGTCAGCCTCGGGGAGGAAACTTGACATTCATCAGGCATCAACTGTGTGCCAGTTCCTACGCTGAGCGGGCCCTTTCATTTAATTCAACAGCTCTGCTGTGGCCCCGTTTATGGAGAATGCCCCCATTTTAGGGAGAGGAAAAATGAGACCAGGGCTGGGGTGTGACTTCCCCAAGTGCATGGCTCTCAGTGGTGGGGCCACAGCACAGACTGTGCGTGACTCCTGCATGCTGTCATGCATATACGTGTGGGTCAGGGCGCTTGATCCTCCCCTGGGGGCCAGAGGGAATGGACTCTCATTACCTCAGCATCTACCTCGGCACAAGGAAGGGCTTCCTTGCATGGCCTTAGCCACGAGCAGAAGGCGCAGAAAGGACGCCTTGCAGAGTGGGTGCTCCAGCCCTACAGATTCCGGTGCCTGACCCTGTACCCATCTGGACCTGGGCACCACCCTCCCTGTCCCCAGCCAGAACTGCAAGGGTCCTCAGGCTCAGCCTGGTGGGGAAGATGCCACCCCTCCCTGCTCCCCCCACGGTTCCACTCTGTCTTTCATCTCCTGCCCTCCATTCTGGGAGCGCTGCATAGTGATAATGGATTGCAGCGGACTTTTTTCAATTAGATTCTGATTTTCCCCTGCCTGTTACTATAAAACTCCAGATGGTCTGGGGCTTCATGGTTCTCGGGGTATTTTCCCCCATAATTTTAATCTTCTTTTGTAACATGCCCCACATGTGGAGGCAGGGCCTTCCGAGGTCCTATGCTCGTTCTTTCTCTGTGTGGTGGCATTGCAGGGCACTTCCCTCCCTCAGCTCTGCGGCTGGGCTGCACCTGGCTTTGCTGGGATTGGCTCCTGTGATGACCCACTCACAGAAGGGGCTCCTGAATGAGCCTGCTCTATGCAGCAGACACTGAGGCGGGGCCCAGAGGGTCAGGAGACACGTTCACGTGACAGCCAGACCTGAGGCCACTCCCAGCCTTGCCACTTACTGGCTGTGTGACCTGGCGCCAGAGGGCCAATGTTGTCACCATATTGAGCCTCAGTTTCTCCAAGTGCAGAGTGCAGTTGGGAAGTCACTGGTAGGGTGTGTTGACTTGATCAAGTGGAACTTGCACAACATCAGGTGGGGCCTATAAGGGTGTCACACGTCACCAGTACCATTCTGAATTCACCCCAGTTGCATCCTGGGATATATTTTAATGGTTGTGCATTTTGAGGCAAACATGTTTTGAGACCACTAGAAGATGCCCCTCCATTCCTTCTCCCTGCTCTAGGTAGCCCTCCCGTGGCAGTCACCCCTTCTGTGCCCACGTGTGACTCTGGTTTCTGGCTAAATAAACCTGGTGTGTGTTGGCTCGGTTCTAATTCACCCTGAACAAGAGGTGCGTGTGGTGCTCTCTGGATAGACACATGGTGTCAGGGCCGAGGGCCACAGGATGCCACGTGCGTACTGTGATTTAGAGAGCACCTCCGTGTGTCCAGGCCCACCCCCTCTTTCCATATGAGGGGTCTGGGCTTTGGGGAATGAGGTGAACCCACCTAAGGTCCTCTTTTTGGGAAGTGAGGAGGTCAGATGGGCACTAGACCATGGAAATGCAGTGGTGTGGGTCTGAGAGGGTGCAGCTGCCGCTAAGGGCCGATGAAGCTGTCCACAATGCCAGGGTGAGGCTTTGACCTTGCTGAGGCCCGGGGAGCCATGCCCCGCAGCAGGGAGGGACAGGACAGCTCTTCCAGCTGAGTCTCCCTTCTGGACGCCACGCAGAGTACGCAGGAGGGGAGGGCAGGGAGTGGAGGTGGCGGCTGTGCAGATAACAGATGAGAGATGCTGGGCTGTGGACCAGAACGGTGAGTGGGCGTGAGGGGGAGGGGCCGAACGTTGAAAAGGCCGCGTTTCCTTGGGCTGGTGGCAGGCTGACTGCAGGAGCCAAGGAGCTCAGTCCTAGAGGAAGAAGGTGGGAGGTCAGGGCCGGGATTGTTCCGCCAGCAGAGCATACAGATACCCCCCCGGGGAAGAACCTTGTGTTACATCGTTTGTTAGGATGTGTCAGTGTTGCAGGGGTCTTTCTGTGATGTCTTTGGGGCGCAAAGATCCCAGAAGTCTCTGCTCCGGAATGAACCTCTACTCATGTGTGTAAAGGAAGGCTGTCCCCAAACACCCGTTTCTGCTCGCCCTCCTTTCCCTGCTCCTTCCACCCTGACTCAGCAGATCCTTAGGTGTTTCCAGGACACACACCATCCCTGCTGGTCTCACTGCCTCTGTTCATCCTTCACCCTGCACCTGGAATGGTTTTCCCCACACCCTGTCAGTTGAAATCCTGCGCAGGCGTCAGGGCACCAGTTTCTGTACCTCCTAGCAACACCTCTGTGTTAGTTACTTTTCTCTCTTTGCTAACTGGACACCCAGAGTTAAAGGAGGATAGGTTTATTTACCCCACAGTTTGTGGAAGTTTTAGTCCATGATCACCTGGCTCCAAGGCAGAGGGCATGGCACAGGGGCCACAGTCTAAGACAGAAGACAGCAAATGCAGCAAGGCCAAAAAAGCAGGGAGTCAACCTCCTTTCCTCCTTTATGTTGTAAGCAGGCCACCCGCCCTAGGGTGGGTGTAGCACTCACACCGTCTCCATGCCCTCTTGTACAGGCCGAGGATGTTTACAGATTAAGGACCCTGGCCCCCTGCTGAGTCGCACTGGAAATGCTATAACTGTTTCCTGAAGTGAGGGCATGAAAACGAGAGGTCCAGGTTTAACAAGCTGTTTTCAGAAAGCCCAGCCCCTGCGACTGCATGAGGCTTTGGAGGGACATCCGGACACAAACTGTAACACCCTCCACTAAGGGGAAGCGCCCAGACCAGCCCGCGGACTCTGAGCACGTTCTACGTGTGCCTCAGGAGCTCTTGCGTGTCTTTGTTGCCCTGAGTCGCAGCTCCAGCACAGGGCAGTGGTAGGGGCACAGGTGACCTTTAGTAGCCAGGCTACTTGTCCTACCTTACTCCACTCCTTCCTCAGAAGAGATGACAGTTCCGACTATGGCTTGATCCAGGCTGAGTCCCCGTCCCCTGCACAGGTACCTGACCTTTGCAACAGGAGTCCGGGATCTACTCTGCCTGATTGGTCATCTGAATACTGGCAGGAGGAAGCAGGCATCGGTCCAAGGTGCAACCTGCCCTGTGGCCTGAGAGGACAGGCGAAGGGGGAAGGGATGTTAGGAAGGCCTCACCCTGTTGGCATCCCTGGGGTACAGATCCTGTGAATCATTGTGCCCATGGTTCGTGGCAACATTGCCTTAGGGCCCAGCCCCCACTCCCTGGAGGGAGACTGAGCCCCCAAGCCAGGGCTATGCCTATTGGCTCCATTTGTGCCCCAGAACCTGTGTTCCCGTCTGACAGCATCCGTGCCCCTCAGCACAGGTGTCCCGGGGCCCCCACCGCACTCCCGGGCCCTGCACGGTCACTCCCACTCTGAAAGTGGCCTTGCCCTCACTGGAGGCTGCTCTTGGCATCGAAGGCTCCTTGCTGGGCCTGGAAAGGGTTTTCGGCCAGGCGACATGGAAGCACTGGGGTGGTTAGAGCCAAGCCAGTGTGCTCTGGGGGGACAACAGAAAGAGCTGCCACCTGGAAATCCACATGGTCTTGCCCTCGTGGCTCTGAGCTGGTTACTGTCATCACTGTACAGAGAAACTGAGGCACTGAGAGGGGACCTGACTTCCCACAGTCACAGAGCTGTTTGCTTTCCAAGTTTGGAATCCAGGGCCTGGCTGGGAGGCTGGCAAGGAGGCCTAGAGGTGCTGAGTGGGGGGTCACAGGTTAGCCGCTCAATTTAGAAATAGACTTAAAGCTTTGACACTGAGGAGGTGGTGTCTTCTGAGGCCCCTGAGACGGGCTCGTAGGAAACTAAGAAGTAGGAGCCGTGGTGTTAGGGTTCTAGACCAGGCCCTCCCACTACCACTGGAACTCTTGATGGGGCCTGGCTCCCCAGCTGCAGGTGGAGGGGAATAAGCCTACCAGGGTGCCTGTCAGCAGAGGGGGCAGGACTGAGCCCTGAGCCAGCTGCCTGTTGCAGGTCGGGCCACGCAGAACCCCTGTCCCTCCAGTCTGCTCCAGGGCCCAGCCCAGGCCAGAGCCAACCCTCCCCGTGAATCTGAGCCAACACTAGGAAGCCAGGCTGCACGAGGACAGGGGTAGAAAGAGGGATACAGGGAAGTGAGAACACACACTCCCACCTCTGAGGGACAGCGGGCCAGGGAGCTGCCACCCCAAGCAGACTGGCATTCCACTATCTACCTGCTCTCTGACCTTAAGTGGTATCTACAGTGAATCTTGGTGCCAAGATTTTATTTCTTGCTGTGCGGTGTTCAGTCCTTACTGCCTCCCGCAGTTTCTGCCTTGCTTTCCCCCACAGAGTTTGGTAGAACCCACCCAGTTATACAGATGGGGAAACAGCCTCACAGAGCTCAAGTGACTCCCCTGTGGTCACTCAGAAAGTGGGCCGGCCAAGACAGCAGCCTGGCTGGTCCGCAGCAGTGTCTGTGCCCGTGATGCCTCTGCTCGCTGCCCCGTCCCTGCTCCTCAGGAGTGGGCAGTCACACTGGCCAGCAGGGTGTGGAGAGAGGAGGTCACGGAGAGCAGTCCCTGGGGGCCAAGCACACACATGTTCCTGTCTGTTCCCCAGTTCTTGTCTGTGCAGCTGACGGGCAGGACAACAGGGAGCCCTTGGCAGGCAGCTGCAGCTAGGGTGCTGGTCATGATGGGAGCGTGCTTGGCTCCAGGGGCCCTGCGGCGTTCTCATCCCAGACCTGTCCTGATGGGCAGCACCCCTTCTCCACCTGTTGCTACCTCTGCGTCCACTCCCACCAGGACATCCTGGACCCCAGCCTGCAGCTCTGCTTTGGAAAGTTCCAGGGGAGAGGTGGGCGGGCAGTGGGACAGGGCCAGGCAGATGCATGTTTGAGTGTGTTGATGGGTGCTGGGTGAGGAGCTGTCCTCCCAGAGCTCTTGGACCCTGCTCTCACCTGCAGTGGACCACACTTGTAACCCACCTTGCGCCCTGTGCTGGAGATGCCAGGCCCCTTGTCCAGGAACCCAGCCTCTCAGCCTGGAGGCCTGGCGACAAGGCAGGGGCTGGGGTGGGGCCATCTCGCCCCACACTCAGGCGATGTAGAGGAGGCAGGAAGCCTGCTCCTTGGAGATGTGCAGAATAAACAGGGGATATGTGTGCTAAGTGAGCAAAGGAAAGAAAGGCCTTCCAGGCCTAGGGAAGATCTGGAGCAAAACAGATTTCTGACCCGGTCTGAGGCAGCCATCACCTGGTATCTGACCCACGGATAGTTGCAGGGCAGAGGCAGTTGGAGCCGTGTTGCAAGACATAGACACCAAGCTGCCGGTCCTGGGCACCAGCTCAGGCTGGAGTCAGTCCATCCACATGAAATGTGTAGAACTTCTGTAAACTGGGGTCCTGACCCCTCAGGACCAAGGGGAGGAACCGGGTGGGCCACAGAATCTGCCCTCTGCCTGTGGACCTCTCCAGCCAGCCCTCCCGCTCACTGCAGATGAGGTACCCTGAACACTGGCAAAATAAAAAAGAATAGGTGCCCTGCTTAAGGTGCCCTGCTCAGTGAAGACAGAGGGCCAGGCTTCCCAGGCCACACTCCAAATACTCGGCTCTTTCACCTGCTGCACAGGTAGGGCAAGCCCTGGGAGGCAGGCTGAGGCACCAGGGTGATGAAAGGGCACAGACTCCTTGTGGAGGGCCCTCTGCTGAGCAAGGGTGTGAAGGGTAAGCTTTCTCGAGCCCCGCCCTCAGGGAACTCAGCTGCCCCCCTTCGTCCCAGGCCACCGCAGTGCAGAGGGCTAGAGATACATGGACCCTAATCGGAAGGGAGCGCTTGCACTTTTCAGCTCAGCTCTGCACCTGGAGATGAGATGCCATCTCTGGGCCCTTCCTCCTCAACGGTTTTTCCTTCTGCCCACCTAGAATGGACCTGCCCCAGAAGGCAAAGGCTTAGCATGGCCGCCTGGGTCTTAGCATCAGCCTTGGCCTGTGTCCTGTCCTCACAGCTCACAGCTCTGAGACCTTGAGTGGGGGGGTCACTCTACAGTGTCTCCGAGATGGAGAGAGCGGTGGCACATACTTCACAGTTGTATGCTTGAACCCCCAGCCCCACTGTGCACACACAGCCAGAATAGTGGGCCAAAGCAGGGAGCAGTAGCCAGTCACATCTGAGGGTCTGTCTGCCACCTCCCTGGGCCAGCGTTTGAGCTGACCTTTGTAGGCCAGGGGAGGGCCGCAGGATTCCTGGTGAGAGGACACTCTTTGCTGAGCGGCATGCATGAATGAAGGCTGGACATGCCTGGCTGATTCCTGATGTCACTCTAGAGGCGGGAATGGGGGGAAGTGTCAGGTCGGAAGGCCTGGCCAGAGGGCCAGCAAGCAGGGAGCCACAGGCTTCCATGTTCCATCAGTAGCTTCTGGGCAGCCGTGTCAAGACTGGGGTAGGTGGAGGCAGGGAGGAGCTGGCTGTTGGAGGAGGCTGCGGGGCTGGGCAGCTGGGGTGCAGGATGCTGGGCAGGACTCCTGCACTGCTCTTTCCTCACTGCCCCTGTGACTCACTTCCCCCTCTCTGCCCGCCACACACACGCACAGCCTATGCAGGGCCAACGTGGCTGTGCTCTGCCCCTCTGTGCCCGCTGCTCAGTGTCTGGGATGTGCTGGGCACATGAATCACTCTTCAGTGCACGTGGTTATCCTCACAGCAGTGACCAGCAGTGCTGGTTGTGCCCCTTCTGTCCACCCTGACGGTAGCCACACAGCGTCATGTTAGGAGACAAGGAGATACGGCCCAGAGGCCCCAGGCATTGCCCAAAGCCCCTAGGAAAGATCCAGGCCTGGGTTCCGTGGCGGAGGCCTTTGTGCTGAGAGGTGTGCGGGACCACTGTGGTCCAGAAGGGAAAGTGCATTCCTCCCACCCTCGCAGCCCATTTCTCAGTCAGATTTTGGGTTCTTCCAGGCCCTAAGCATTCGGCAGGGAGCTGAACTGGAGCTCCTGGAAGGCCGGGCAGGATGGGACAGCGGGGCCTGGGGCCCTGAAGGCCTCCTTTGGGGGCCTGCTCAGGAGTGGGTGGGTGCTCGCGCCGAGCACACCCCTCACCAGCCTGTCCTGCAGTTTGAAGGCTGCAGCAAAGCCTTCTCACGGCTGGAGAACCTGAAGATCCACCTGAGGAGCCACACAGGTGAGAAGCCATACCTCTGCCAGCACCCAGGCTGCCAGAAGGCCTTCAGCAATTCCAGCGACCGTGCGAAGCACCAGCGCACCCACCTGGACACGGTAGGCTGGGGGCAGGGCGGGACAGTGAGACGCTCAGACCCTGGCTATGCAGAGCCGAAGTTGGCCTTAGGCCTTGTTGATAGCTGTGGAAGGGGGTTCTAGCATGGACCGGGACTGTGCTGCACAGTGCAGAACATGTGACAGTATCTCTGCCTTCCTCCATTGGATGGACGGCAGGAGAGAGACAGGAGACTCCCCACCTTCCAGTTGTGACAGAAGAATATCTGAGCTCTGCCGCATTTCCCTGTGGGGGAGTGCAGCTCAACAGGGCTCTGGGGTTTGGTCCTCTGGTTTGGTCCGGGGCCCCACACAGGCCCCAGCATCCTTGCCCCTCCATCCCTGCATCCTCTCCTGGGGTCCATCTGCCCACCCCTTCCTGGGAACAGACCAGAGCATCTCCAGGGCCGACCTGTGTCCCTCGCGGACTGTAATGAGTGGAAGGCGGGCAGCTCGTGGGATGCCAGCTTCCTGCCACAGTGGCCTGGCCTCCAGATGCCTGCGTCTCCTTCCACCTTCCTTCCCTTGTGTGTGCCAGACCCTGGCTGACCACAGCTCTGTCCCAGGGCTGGTCCAGGCCTTCCCTGGTGTGCACAGAGAACTCATTTGTGATAGCACTTCTAGGACACCATCCTCATACTGACCCTGCTACCAGGGCCCCTAACCAATTTGATAGAGGAGAGGAACAGGCTCCAGTCAGGGTCTGCTTGTGGCCATGCAGCTGGACAGTGGCGCGGCTGACTCAGACTCAGGCCTCAGTCCAGCCTCCTAGGCCTTGGGGGAAGGGCAGTGCTCTGGGAGGGCCCAGCCCATGCAGCGAGAAATGAGTCTGCAGGCTGAACCCATGTCCAGGCCCCAGGCCCGCTTTTTTCTCTTCCTACACATGTGCGGTGGGGCTGGGAGAGCTGAGTGGCTGTCCAGCCTAGCTCGCCCCTTACATAGATGGGGACACAAGCCCAAGAGGGCCACTGACCATCCAGGCTGAGTTGGAGGCCTTGAAACGGCAGAGGTCAGAGATAGAGGGACCTTTACAGGCCTCTGGTCCATTCTTTATTTTATAGCTGGGGAAAGACAGAGAAAGGGCAGCACGGGGGCTTGGTGCTTGGAACAGAGCAAGGAACTCTTGGAGCCGGGCCAGGCCCTGGGCTGGACCTCTGTGTCTCCCTAGTATCAAACAGTCGTCTCACTTTTATCCTGGTCACAACCCAAGGTGTAGGAGCCTTTACTTCCATTTTGTGAACCTGGAAACCGAGGTTCAGGGAGATGGGGTTGTCTGTCTGTCGCTGGGTGGCAGAGCTGGGATGCACACCTGGGACTGACACCAGGTTCAGTAATTTTTGAATTCCGCTTCTTGAACTCCGCTCCCCTCTACCTCCAGCCTTCACTGTCAAAGACTCCACAGAGCCCCAAAGTGAATAGTGGTTCTAATAAATCCCCTGCCCTCGGTTACCTCCTTAGTCCTGGCCAGGGTAGGACCCCTGCTTGTGTCTCCTGAAGGCCTCGCAGCCTCTGGCCCTCTCCCTGCCTCCCACGGCTGGGGAACATCAGGCTCCAGGAGTCCCCTGCCTGATGTGCCCACCTGTGTGGGACGCAGCTCCAAGGCTGGGTCAAGGCAGGCCCAGGATGAGCCCACAGGCTACCGAGCCATTCATCTCCCCAGGAACCAGGAAGGAGGTCGCCAGCAACACCAACAGCCACCCCTCATGGGCCCAGAGGGTAGGGCCTCATGTGGGGTGGGGCTCTTCTTCCAAAGGGAACCTATCCCATGTCCCCAGCTCCTCTGACATCAAGAGAACAGGCAGGAAAATGTCGCTGAATGCACTGGTTCTCATGCTGGCCCTGCCGCCTGGTCCCAGGGGGAGAGGAAAGCCACCTCGCCTCTCTGGGCCTCAGTTCCCTTGGAGTAAGTAAGCGCCTGCTGGCTGTCAGGCAGGCCTCATGATCTCTGCAGTCTTCCTGTCCTGTCCTAGGTGTCCAGCGTATGGCCCGAGTCCTGGCAGCCTCGGGTCCCTATGGGAACTTGGATAACCCACCCTCTCGCGCTGGGCCTGTTTCCCATCAGTGAAGAGGATGGGTGATACTCTTCGATGCCCAGCAGTCAGGCTCAGTCTTTCTGGCTGCGAGGTCCGAGGCATATGCAGGGTTCCATTCTAGCTACTCTGAGTGGGATGAGTCTCCAGGGATGGGCATGGGACTCAGGACATCGTGGGCAGCCAGTGCTTACTTAGCACAGCACCCCTGCACCCACAAGCACCCCAGCAGAGAGCTATTCCTGGAGCACACACGGCTGGGCTGCCCCTGCTTGGTTGGGAGCAGTCTGGGGACTCCGCAGGCTTGGGGTTTGGCTGCTGGCTTAGGACAGCCGCAGGGTTTCCTGAGGGCTCTCGGGGGAGCTGGGCCTGAGAAATGTTCCGTACACATCAAGCCCTGGAAAAACAAACACGGAGAGGAGCCTCGCTGCCCTGTTGCCAGGGGACGGCGCCTGCTACATGGAGCTGTTTGTTTGCTTTCTGACAACAGCGTGTGGATTGGTATCAGCAGCCTTAGGGGACAGGGCTGGGCCAGCTCAGGGATAGGGCAGGACCTGTGGGAGAGAGGGAGCATGTGTTGGGGTTAGGGCCCATGGGAGTGTGTGGATGTGTGTCGGTGAGGTACATGTGAGCCTCTGGTGGCAGGCAGGAGACAGGCCTTCCCTCCTGCCCTGCCATCTTCGGCTGCCCTGAACAAGCTTCTTACCGCTGTCTCTCTCTTTTTGCTTTCCTCCATTCTTTAACCTGGCAGCCTTCCGTGGCAGCTCCAAGGTACGGACATCTCCTTCTGCTTCCGTTCCCCTCAGGTCTCTGGGCTGCGGGCTCCTCTTCCTGTCTCCCCTCTGCCTGGCAGGGGCAGAGTTGCCTGCAGTCTGGGGACAGCTACATGTGGCATGTCTGATGGGGATTTACTCTGAGAAGTATCATCTCCTGCAAACACTCTCCTGTCCCTGTCCCCAGCAGTTTCAGAAGGCAGAAAGTGCCCAGGGTCAGAGCCACTTGATGTGTTCAGAAAAAGAAGCCCCACGAATGCTGAGCCCAGTCGGCAGCCACAGTCCCCAAGCAGGGTCTCATGGAAGGCCCTGCGAGGTCAGAACGCAGCCAGGGCCCCCAGTGCCCTGTGATGTGGGGTGAATCGGCTGGTCTTGCCCTGGTGGGAAGGACCCCGAGCCCGCTGCTGGGACGCTTGGGCCTGTGGAGGGGGCTAGATCCAAGGAGACACAGCTGGATGGGAGACATCTGGAGGGTTGTGGGGGATGGGGACCGGGGAGGGGAGCGGAGCCTGTCTCCAGGGGCCGTCAGAGCTAGGCATGGCCTGTGTTCCAAGCCCTGGAAGTCCCAGGGGTTTAGAGATGGCACAAACCTGGCCAGCTGTGTGCACAGGCCCTCTGGCGGTGCAAGTAGAGCCTGGGACAGGAACTCCGGCCATGAGGATGGCTTGGGGTCCCCACCTCCCTTCTAGATGAGTGGTGAGGGCAGTGGGGAAGGGAGCGGCCCACACCCCAGGTGAAGGGCAGGCCCGCCTCTGAGCCCAGTTCTCCGCAGCCAGGTCCTTTCTGGCTCCCTGCACTTGTGCCTGGGTTGCCTGTGCCACCTGGATGTCCTACCAGGGGTGGCCGGTGCCTGCTCTGGGCCCACGCATGCATCTCAGCCCTGCGCTGTCCCCTTTCTTCCTCATGCCTCCTGCTGTCTGGGGTATCCTCTCCTGAGACCCCCTTGTCTGCAGCTGCTTCCTTGCAGCTGTGGTATGAAGGGCACCCTCCCAGCCAGAGGGGCTGGCTCAGCTGACCCACCGATAGCTCGGCTCAGGGGTCAGTGAGCCTCGGCTCCCAGGCCAGGTGCTGCCCCTCCCTACCATCCTACTCCAGCAAGTTGCCCAGATGATAGGCCCTGAGAGGTGGCCCTCGGTCACCAGCCTCCATTCCCTCTGGTGTTCCAGAAGCCGTATGCTTGCCAGATCCCTGGCTGCTCCAAGCGCTACACGGACCCCAGCTCCCTCCGCAAGCACGTGAAAGCCCACTCAGCCAAAGAGCAGCAGGTGTGCAAGAAGGTAAGCAGCCTGCTGAGCAGCGCCAGGCCAGGTACCACACTCCCTACCACACTCTCACCGGTGCACACGCCCACAAATGCTGCTGCCCACTATCCAGCCCCCTGGCTGCCACCCGGTCCCTGAGGGTCTGCTGCCCCAGCCCTGCCCCCATCCCCACTGGGCAGGTATTCATCCCCTGGGGACTGACTGCTGCCCCAGCCCTGCCCCCGTCCCCACTGGGCAGGTATTCATCCCCTGGGGACTGACTGCTGCCCCAGCCCTGCCCCCATCCCCACTGGGCAGGTATTCATCCCCTGGGGACTGACTGCCCCCAGCACCTCGCCTTCCCCCAGCCCACTTGCCAGTGCTCAGACAGTGGGCATGGGAGGCATGGGGGGCACTGAACCAAAGACACGGTGCCCACCTTTTGTGGTGAGAGGCAGACACCAAGTGCTTGGCACAGTATAACAGAGGTGGTGGTGGTGGTGTGCGTGGTTAGGGGTACAGCTAAAAGAGTCTTCGCCTTTCTGTGTAGGAGCAGGAGGATTTATGAAAGAAGTGGTCCTGAGGGCCACAGAGGGCAGTGGTTAGGGGCATAAGTTTTGGAGCCACCTGCAAGGCTCAGTGGCCCTGGACCCGGTCCTTAGACCCCTGTGCCTCATGCTCCTCAGCTGCGGGTTTGGAGAGCAGCAAAGGGCTCACTTTTACTGCATGCGTTAACACATACTGAGGACCTGGAGGATTTACAAGCTCAGAACGGAAGCTGCTGTCTGTCATTAGTCTAGCGTCAGCGAGCACCCACGGGCAGGTGGGTTCCACTAAGAGGAGTGCGCCCGGAGCAGCTGGTGGTGAGCACCACCGGGCTGAGCCCTCGGCATGCAGGCCCCTATCACTCATCTGCCTAGCAGAGAAGGTCCCTCCAGGCCATGTGGGGAAAGGCTGGTGCGTCTCGTGCCAGGCACCAGCCCGGAGCAGAGTAGGGGCAACAGCATAGGGGCTGGCTGGGCAGGGGTACAGCAGGCACCCCAGGGCAGACATGCGGGCACCTTTGCCTGGATCGAGCACCCAGGGAGGCAGGTTTTAGAAAGTGAGTGGCGTGTCCTGTTTTGGAACAGAATGGTGTGAGTGCTGGGCCATGCGGGAGAGACGGGGCTCTGAAGCTCCAGGCTGGGGGTGCTCAGTGGGCAGGAGGGCTGTGGGCCAGGGAGGCGTGGGCATGAAGAGAGACACAAGGACCAGTGAAGACGAGTGGAAGAGCCCACTACTTTGTCCAGCCTGCTGGATGGAGCTCTGTGATGTCACCAGCCCAGCAAATGCAAAGGCCTGTGGCATGAGAGCAGACGGCTCCATGTCAGGGTGGGAACGTGGGGCTGGGGTGCTGGGAGCAAACCAACCTTGTAAGGGGGAGGTCTCCGTCCTGCAGCATGGGGGGGGGGCACTGGAAGTTGCAGGGCTGAGGAGGGATGAGGCCAGGGCACACAGGGTGAGCTCCTGGCATAAATTCCACATCTGAATTCACCCCAGAAGGGTCCACCTTTCCCGTGGGTGCACCGAGGCTTAGGCACTGGGTTGATGCTTCACGTACTAAGTCCCAGTCTCCTCTGTGACCCTAGGGCTGGGTATTACTTTTATTTTCATCTTAGAGATGTGTAAACTGAGGCCCTTAATAACAAACCGCCCAAGTTGTAGAGCCCAGGAGTGATAGGGCCAGGGTCCCACCGAGACCCGTCTATCTGCTTCCCGAGCCCCTTCACACTCCTCTCAGGGGGAGCAGCTGGTCAGGGACGAGGAACAGCCCACGCTTCAGTGGGCCAGGACTCTGCACAGAGGAAGCTTCTGTCCTGAGCCCACTAGTGCCCGAGGACCCAGTTTCTGCCCCGATTTTCCCAGGCCCCGGGCTTGGCTCCCGAGGAGCCCCGGGGACTCGGGCCGAAGGTTTGTAGGCTTCCCACCAGTGTGCATCCATTAAGGGCCATCAGGACGGTGCATCTCTCTGGGTAAAGTGACCCTTGTATTGTGACATGTTCTTGGCAGCCCTGCTGTGCCTCAGAATTAGAAATGCTTTTCTTCCTCAATTCTCCTCTCCTGCTGCCCTAATTGCAGCGACATTGCGGTCTACAAGCCTGGCCCCTTCTACCAGGAACTTCATTTACATGGGAAACAGCTGCGGGGTTGGGGCTCTGAGATCCCAACTGGAGGCCGCGTGCCTTCCCCAGCCTGGCCCTAGCCCTTGGGCCCAGGGATGGGGGAACCTTTGGGACTCATCTTCAGCTCCCCAGGCTCACATGACAAGGCCCTCGCCTACTCTGTGCCTGTTGTGTCCTGGGTACAGTGAGAATTTGAAGGAAACAGGTTTGGGGCCTCCATCTCTGACCGCCCAGCTTTGGGACTAGCCTCCCATGCAGGTGCCTGGCCCAGGGCTCCTGCGTCCTCCAGTGTCCTGGCCCCGTCTGGAGTGGGAAGATGTTCCCAGGTATCTGTTCTTGGGAGTGGCCAGGCTATTGGCCTAAGATTGGCATGTATGACTAGGCACATCTGGCCCTGATGTATCTAGGCAGCTGATCTCAGCCTACATAGCAACCCATTGTGCCTGCTGTCGTGACCACACGGCGCTCAGGTGGCAGGAGCTCAGCCAGCCCTTGGCCAGTGTCTTCTCACTCAGCCTCTCAACTTCTCAGAGCAGGAGGACCAAGTGCAGTCAGGGCTGCATATTACAGGTAGGGCAAGGGAAAGCCAGATTGGTTAGGTGTTGTCTGGTGTCACACAGAGTAAGAAGTAAGATGGGACTCAATCCCAGCCATTCTGTGCCCAGCCCTGGACTCTTTCTGAAGCCCCTCGAACCCTGGGGGCAGGGCAGACACTTGTGTCAGACCGTATGTACCCCAAGCAACTCCAACAACCTTAGGGAGACCCCATGGGTACCCCTGGCCATTCAGCTCAGCTTTGTGCAGAGCTGCACCTCCCTCCGCCTGTGCCCCAGTAGTGATTGGGGTCCTGGGCATCACTGACTGCTCTGAGAGATGTGGGCCTTGACACCCACATGGGAAACCTCCCTGACTCATCCCTCCATCCCTCATAGGCAGAGGGGACCCTCGCTCCGGACACTCCTGCTTTCCCACATATGGCGGTTCTTCAATAAAGCCCTTGCTTGTCGTATCCCACCCCCGCCTCTGATGCCCAGAAGACCCAGACTAATGTGGTCTCAGTGTCCACCATTAGCCCATTTTACTGATGAGGAGACTAAGGTGCTGCGAGAGGGTCCTGCCCTGTCCCATGAAATGAGGGCCTTTATAGGCAGGTGGGCTTTCACTGACATCCTTCCCTCTGCTTGCTCCCCAGTTGCATTCCAGCCCTGACACAGAGGCTGATGTCCTGACGGAGTGTTTGGCCCTGCAGCAGCTCCATGCTTCTGCACAGCTGGCTGCTGGTGATGGGAAGAGCAGATGCCTGGGCCCGGAGCTGCTCCCAGGTGTGTGTGTGTCCTGAGGAGGAGAATGACCCGTGCTTGCAGGTCACCCTCTCCTGTGGCCTTTGCTGTCTCTCTGCCTCCCTGGCTTTGATCCATCTTCTCCCTGAGCTCAGCTGAGTAAGTGGATGGAATGTCTGCTCCTCTGTGGCCCCCACTGCCCCAGAGGGAAGCCCAAGCTCCTCTCAGCCTGGCTTCCCAAACCTCGGGTCCTGGGCTTCTGGCAGCCTCTTGCCTGAGCCCGGCACATTGGATGCAGTTCCTTGCACACCTCTGTGCTCTCACTCCCACACCCCTACCTTGCCAACTCCCTCCTGCCTCCACGGGGGGGGGGGCCTGCCCTGCCTCCCACCCCCTCCTCCACGAAGTCTTCCGCTAGGCTGCCTGCTGCCCTAGTGCTGAGCACTCTGGGCTGTCTGCCATCTGTGGCCCCGACCAGACTCTGACTAAGCTCCTCGAGGGCCACCTCCTTAGAGTTACCCACAGCCAACATGAGAGCTGTGCAGAGCCAGGCGGGGGGAACTTGCAGCCCACCCAGGTGCTGTGAAGGGAGAACACACCCTGAGGTGACATCAGTCTCCCCCCAGCCTGCCTGCTGGGTGCCCTGCAGGGAGGAGCTGCCAGGCTACACTTGGGTCCTGTTTGGGCCCCAGCACAGCTCCTGCACCTTGGCTGAAACCCCTTTGAAGTTGTTGCTGAAGTCTATGGGTGGCCCAGAGGAGGAGAGGCTTCCTGAGCCCCAGGACGTGTAGCCCCATCCAGAGCAACTCAACGCCTATAGTCCAGCTGAGGCGAGGCCACTTGTCTATGTCTCTGACAGCTGCCAGCAGGCCAGGACCTGGGCCATGGCTGGAGTGCCTGGCCTCACTCCCTGGGACACAGCCCAGAGAAGGGCGGGGGGGGTCCCAGCTAACGGTACTTGGCACCCCAGCCCCAAGGAAACCTCAGGATCAGAAAGCTCTGCCTGCCCTCTGGGATTTCTTAACATTCCAACTATGTCAAACATCTCTTACTTTCTAATTTTATTCTTTCTCCCTCAACATTACAGTAGCAACAGATTTAAAATTCTATCAAAACCTTTCCTGAGCCTGGGAAGAGCAGGCTTTTAATCCTTTTTCAGCCCACCAAGAAAGGGCATCTCAGGTACCATGGAGGAGGAACCACACTCTCTTCCAGCTGGGAGTCCTTCGGCCGGGGGGTACTGCTCACAAGTTCAGAATTCCACAAGGGCGAGCCAGCCAGGGATGAGGACCTTGCAGTGCCTTCTCCTGGCGCAGATCCTAACTGTTCACTGCCCCTAGTTGAGGACTCCTAGGCCGCTCAACTCCAGGGGAAGGAGGGCTGCCCTGAGGCTAGGGTCCTGCAGCCCAGCATCCGGGCCTTGGGGGGAGTCATGCTGGACAAGCGAAGGGCCAACCCAAACTTGTGCAGAGCAGTCAACAGATCTGGGTTAGAAGCCTGTTTCTCTCCCAGATGCAGCCCAGGGTTGGCCCAGGGAGTGGGCAGGGTCAGCAGACACCTGGGCAGCTGCTTGGGCTGGTCCCTTAACCCACCTGGCACATTCATCCTATAAGACCTACTACAGATGAGAAACCAAGACCACAGGGACCACATCACAGAGGAGGGGCCCATTTCAAGCCTTAGTTTCCCTCCCAGACCTGCTTCCCAGGAGATGTCTGGGGCCTGTACCTAGAAGAGTCAGGAAGTGGCAGAGGCAGGACCTGAATCCGGGCTACTTGTGGCAGGGTGTTGCTCATTAACAGTCTGTTGGTCCTATGCTAACTCTATTCCTGTCAGTTGCTGTGTACTGGCCCCCATGGATCCCTGTCCTCCAGCTGCTTCCATGGAAGTAGGGAGGAAAGGGCCAGCCAGGCAAAGCCAGGGCTTCTGAGCCCACAGGTCCCTGTGCAGGCCGCTCGGCAGATGGCTGAGGCACAGTTGGGAACAGATGTGAGGGCCAGAGGTTAAGCGTGCACAGCTGATGATTGATGATGCTGTTCTACAGTCTGAAGTGGTGAGTTTTGGGCGCCCGCCTGGGGTCCCCACTCCCACTGCCCCTCATGGTCCACTGACTCATCCCCACCCACTGTCAACGCACGTGCTTGGCATCTCTAATCACGTTGTGGTCACTGTCGTGCACCGAGCTGCCACTGTACAGACGGGGACCTGGACCAGGGCAGAGACAAAGGCAAGGGACAGGGTCCAGGGAGCTCAGGACAGAAACACCCAAGGCAGAGAGTAGAGGCCAGGGAGGACAACAGAGGTGCCATCGATTGTCAGACTGTCACTGTCTGCTACAGGAAGTTCCCACAAGCTCTTCCCTCCACTTAGAGGAGGCCTGTCCCAAGCAGACCCAGGTAACTGGGCAGGAAGCAAGGACACACAACACACAAGATCAGTGTGGCAGCAGGAGAGGGCGGGATTTACCAGGGCTCCAGGCCCTCTCATTCAGAGTCGCAGGTGAGGGGTGCTGCAGGGTGTGACAGCAGCACAGGCTAACCATACTGAGCCCCGCTCCCTCCACACAGTCCCTCCAGGTGTCCCCAGACCAAGCTGGGGAGCAGTAGAGGCAGCGGCAGTACAGAGGTCCAGGGCAAGGAGGGAGTGGAGGGCAGGAGTAGAGAGTGCTCCAAATGCGCTCAGAGCCTACCTAGCACTGCGAGGCCAGGGCCAGCACAAAGGCCCTGGCGTGAGGTGCCAGCCACACCTGCCCTGGAGCCCCATCTTTGGCTGCCCACGTGGACCCATGTCCATCCTAGAGCACACAGGCCTGTGGCTCCCCACTTGTGACTCAGGCAAGGCGTTTCTCCTGTTGAGACTTCGTTTCTGCATCTTAAAGTGAGATCTAATCTCCCCTGGCCACAGTGATGGAGATGTTAGACTCGGTGTGTGGAGGTGCCTGGCACCTGTGTGGTACCTAGCAGAGACTGCTGCCTGGGAGTGGGTTTTTGCCCAAGTAAGGCAGCCATGGGGTCTGCAGGAGCCACCAGCCATCTCGCATGTGCTGTTGGTTGGCAGCATCTCAGCATAAAGGCCATGGAGTGCATTCTCCCCATTGGCCACGGTCCCCCCACACCCTATCGCTGACCGCTACAGTTGTTTTCCTTTGCTGCTGGCCATACTGACCTGGACAGAGCTAAGCTTGCAGCCACCACATCCCTCATGGGCCCCTGTTGTGCCTCCAGGGTCCCCTGGGTGTCAACTTGACACATTGATTTCAAGAAAAGTGTCAGGTTCGATGCAAACAAACATGGCCAGATTAAAGATGAGTTGCAAAGCGTGGCCCAGCTTTCTTTTCAGATAAAATAGGAAGCATTAGAAACTGGTGACCCTGTGTGAGCCCCTCAGGTCCCTCTCCCAGAGTAGGGGTTCCCTCCTTCTTCTAACTGGGGTTCTTTGTGAAAGCATCTCAGAATGCTGGCGTCAGTAGTTCTCAAACCCTCAGGCCTCTGGGCCCACACGTGATTCTTGTCTAGCATCCCCTCTGCTTTGTTAGCTCACTTGTCTTAAAGGGTAGAGGTGATAAAAAGAGGTATCACCCTCCAAGTGTCTTCTGTAGGTTGAGTCTAAGACTAGAATATGGCTCAGGCTTAAGTTGGGTCCTTCGTGTAGTGTACAGCCTGTACAACCATCCATGGCTGCCCTTTTAAGAGGTCTCCCAGGTAAGCCTTCCAGGCCAGCTAATGTAATCATCTTCTCTCTGGAACCTTTCACAGTGGACAGCCAGGCTCTGCTTGCACACCTCTGGAGATGGATCATTCCTTCTAGTCAAAGGCAGCCCATTATCTTACAGCAGCATAGAAAGTTCTGCCAAGCCCTGAGCTGGTTCTGCTCCTTTTAAGCTTCTCTGTGTTCTGGGAATCCCAGCTGCTTGTGGGGATATTCTGACAAGTCCCCCACATTTCCAAAACAGCCCCACTGAGGTTTGGGACAGCCTGCTCTACACAAGCCCCTGGTGCACTGTGCAGTCCTCTGTCCTCAGAGTGGCCCTGGCCTGGACCCAGCCTTTTAGCCAGAGTGGGGCCCAAACCTCCCTTGTTTGAGTCCCTAACCTTCTGTCAACACAGCTTTTTCCTTCCCACACAGTCATGTTCCTTCTTGCCATTTTCTCCCCATAAGTTGGAACATGCAGCTCGGCTGTTCATAGCCACCCCGAGGCAATGGCCAGAGCCTGGTGACCTCACGTGTCCTCCGCAGGTGTGTACCCAGGCTCCATCACCCCTCACAGTGCGCTCGCCTCCAGCCTCCTGCTCCCCACCCATGACGCCCCTTCCAGGCACCACCCACTGGATACCGCTGCCAGTTCCCAGCACCACCTGCCCCCTCTGCCGGCCGAGAGCACCAGGGATGGGTATGTACTGAGCCTGTCCTGGGGATGCAGGAGTCGTGGGTTCGGGAGGTGGTGAGGGCAGGTGGCCCGTGTTTGGGGGTCAGTCCTGATACTGAAAGTCACCCACCTTTATGGAGCATCGTTTATGTCCTGTGCTCTGTCCCAGCCCCTCACCATGGCTGGTGACACTGGTGTAACAGGTGAACCCTGCGAGGCAGGCAGTATGGAGCCCCCTGCTGGGCTCCTCTAGAAGATGCCGGGATGCCACATGTATTGTGCCTACCCAGCCTCCTGCGGAGCCGCCCTGGGCTTCTCCGCGGCTCACAGGGTGGCTGTTATGCCCTTGCGTTGTGACCACTGTGACTCTGGCCCTTGCTGCAGGCTCCCTTCGCAGGGGAGGACCTTCCCTGAACCAGCATGGTTCCAGTGTTGCCACTGGCGGTGGTAAATGGGCAAACACTGGCTGGCAGGGCCTCCTTGGCTGGCATAGGAGCAAAGGAAAGCCCCGCCTGTGCATCCTCCTCCTAGTTTGCTTGTCACTCATAATGCCACCCCAGGCTGCAGCCTCCGCCAGCGTGCACCTGGAACCACTGCCAACCCAGCCCCTCCTGCCGTTCACCCACCTGCTCCTCCCAGGTCCACTTGCGGAGCCCTGCGGACAGCCCTGACGAGGAGGAGCGCACCGAGGGGGCATGGGGCAGGCCTGGCCTCAGGGGCAGGTGTTCCACCTCCTTGGGAGAAAGCCGGGGTGGTGGTGCAAGGGCCTAGTGGGTGGGGCTGAGAGGCACCCTTGGATTTGAGGAGCAGACAGGCTGTGGGGGGAGCCAGCGGCAAGGGCCAGTGTGGCAACAGCTGCTGTTCTGGGGCAGTGAGCAAGGTTGCCAGAGCCCAACTGTGTGACCCAGGATGGGCTTGGGCCTGAGGGTGTTGAGCAGGTTTTCACCCAGGTCTGGGGAGGAAGGAGGACGCACTTGGCTCACAGCACGGCATGGAATGTGGATGCAAGACAGCCGCCTGAGCCAGGGCTGCGAGGGGAGGAGCAGGCAATGATAGCACAGGGCGGGCAGGATGGGAAGACCCCGTCTGGGCAGGGACAGATGAGGCATCGGGGAAGCTTATACCCCAGGGCTCCACGGGGCTGGGAAAGGCTGGCTACATGAGTGGAGGCAGCCTGAACTGGGTACACGGGGACCCACAAACCATGCCCTCCTTCAGCCTGTCTCTTCCTCTGTAGAAGTGTTAAATACCCTTTAGGAACATGGCAACTATTGGCCACCCAGGCCTGAGGCCGTGTGGTTCCCCTGGGACAGGCTCCCTGACACTGGCCCCACGCAAGGTCGGGCCACCTGCTCACCGCACATCCCCAGGCAGGGGAAATTCACCACGCAGCCTTTGCAGCTCAGCCTGCACTCTCTGCTCGCCTCACTCACCACCTGCCTGCATAAGTGCCTCTCAGGAATTCCCTCTGTGAATGGGAGGCAGAACGATGACAGAGAGGAACCCCAGCCACCTGCCCAACCTGCCCATGGAGCAGCCTGGCCCCAGCCCTCAGGCAGCAGGCACAGGCCTTCGGGCTCCACACAGGTCTCGGGCTCGGCTGAATGGGTTTTTCCGTCTGGGAGAAGCGGGGCTGGGAAGGGGCTCCAGCCTTCCCTTCCTGCCAAAGTCAACAGGGGACTGCCACAAGGCTCCCCAGCGGTTTTCTGGAACGTTTAAATAGCTTGACAGAATTATCTGATTCACTCAAAAATATACTAAAAGGGCCTGATTTCATGACTAAATATATTTACCCCGGCTCAGGGAGACTTGGGTTAAGGCAGATTTTTTCCCCCAGCCCTGTGCAAGGTACACAGCCCCTGCCTGCCAGGCCAGCAAAGGTCCATGTTCATTCTGTGGTCCCAGTGCTGGCGCAGGGATTTGCTTGGGGTCAGTTGCAGGACTGGGAAGAGGCCACAGATGAGCCGGTTGGTGAGCGCACAGGTGTGTCCAGACAGCGCGGCCCTGGGTCTGCATGCTCTGTGCTCTGTGCGTGTGGAGGTGCCGAGTTCGCCGTCACAGGGGGCGTGCAAGTAGAGGTGGAGAGCGGAGAGGTCTCTCAAAGTACATTATGCAGGAGAAGAAAGGCCAACTTAGATGTCAGCCATCTAGCTTTTCTTCCACTCAGTAGTGGTGATTGACGGAGTGGCTATGAATAGATCACCCATCATACTGGACACTTTATCTACATTGCTTTAATTTCACCCTCACTGTAATTCATGAGGTTAGGGCCATGTGGCCAGAGCACACTGGGCAACCTCTCTGAGCCTTGGTTTTCTGATCTGGAGAAAGGGCACAAGAACGCCTGTCCCAGAGCCCAGGGGAGGAATGGCAGGGGCTCAGTGAACTGGGCTGTGGGCTGTGTCCTGCTGAGGACCTGTCAGGGCTGTCAGCATGGCCAGGCCCCAGGCTTATCCTCCGGCTGGCCTGGGCATCACACCCAGTGTGACAGTGCCAGGCACCCAGCAGGGGACTCAGCATTAACCCTCAAGAGTGTGAGCTGTGGGGTCCATCAGGGGACACAGCACCAACAGGGAACTCAGGCCTGCACACCCCTGAAATCCAGCCTGAATTTGAGAAGCAGAAGCTCTGCTCCCTGGGCACTGTTGTGAGTTAGTGCCCAGTGTCCCACCCGGCCTGCTGGTGTCTGTTCCTCTCCAGGTTGGGGCCCAGCCTCCTCTCGCCCGTGCTCAGCCCACTGAAGGGGCTCAAGCCACCGCCAGTGTCCTCCCAGAGCCAATCTCCAGGGGCCCAGCCCTTCTCCACGCTGCCCAGCAAGCCGCCCTACACCCCCTTCCAGAGCCCCCCGCCCCCACCGCTGCCCAGCCCGCAAGGTAAGGCCTGACTGGGCCTGTGCCATCCGTCCCAATGCCAAGGGGTGATGCAGGCCTGGGGGAGGCAGGTGGGTTCTCAGGGAATGGCAGCCTCGGAGATGACGATTATGCTGGGGAAACCAGGGCAAGGTGACCTGAAAGGCCTGGGATGGAGCACGTCTGTAATCCCAACACTCTGGGAGGCTGAGGCAGGAGGGTTCAAACGAGTTCAAACCCAGTCTGGGAAATTTAGTGAGACTTTATCTCAAAATAAAAAATAGAAAAGGGCTGGGAATGCAGCCTGGTGTGGAGGCCCTGGGTTCCGTCCCTAGAGAAGGATAAAAACAGACGAGAAACAAAAAGAACCCACCTAGCCAGAGCACTGGTTCTAACAGAGGAGGCGTCTGTTCAGTCCACAGGCAGGACGGGCTTCCCTGCGTCATGGCCGCCTCTCAGCCAGGGGCGCCACCTCAGTCTTCCCTCCACAGGGCAGAAGTGGGATGGGTGCCCGGGCTGATACCTGGGCCAGACAGCGCTGGGGGCGGTGAGGCGTGGTGTGCTGGACCCGCCCGCCCTGACAGCCTCTGCCCCGTCGCCCGCAGGCTACCAGGGCAGCTTCCACTCTGTCCAGAACTGCTTCCCCTACAGCGGCTGCTACCAGAGCGGCGAGCCAGCGGCCGGCGGGGATGGGCTGGCCGGCGAGGTCCCTGGGTTCACCCCGCTGCGGCCCAACAGCTACCCCAGCCTCAGCACACCTTTACCTGGCGCAGGTGAGGGGGCTTTGCGCGCATTGTCCCGAGTCCCTTGGACGGCCTCGTGGGATTGTTGTGAAGTTAAGGTGAGAGAAGGCTTAGGTGCCCATTCAGGGAGTGCTCAGTAAATACCGGCTCCGCTATGGGGGTTTCTTGAGGCTGGTGGGGTGAGGAGAGTTCTTCTGCCAGGAGGGGAAGGGTCTGAAACCCCATATTGTGCCCCACTGCAGCCTCGGGTGTGGGCTGCCCGGGCCAGCCCCCTACACACACTGCCCCAGCCGGACGCCCTGGGCGGCTGGCTGGGGCCCACAAGCTGAGGAAGACAGGACAGAGCCCCTACCACTGCCGGCCTGACCCTTTCTGCCTGCCCACAGGCTACGAGGCCCCGTGCCCCGCAGTGCTGCCCCCGCAGTCATCTGAAGATGTCGTGTCCGGTGGCCCCGAGGACTGCGGCTTCTTCCCCAACGGTGCCTTTGACCACTGTCTGAGCCACATCCCCTCCATCTACACAGACACCTGAAGGAGGGCGGCCCCTGCCGGCCGTGCGTGGCTCTCTGCCACCCTTGGCTGCCACCGGGGACGGCCAGGGACCACAGCCGTGTGACAGGCCCTTAGTTGTGTCCTCCTTTTTCTCTCGCCTATGGTTTCAAAATCACAGACCTCGTGTATATAAAACGTATGGAACGTGTTTCCCATTCCCCTGCCAGTTTTATATTTTTGTTTTACAAGAGAAACATTAAAAACTGGAAACAAGCCTCGGGGGTCTGGTTCTGCTTGAGCCTAGAGGCCATGACTGGGAGGCTCCATTGAGCTCAGTGGAGAGTGCAACAGGGAACCGAGGCTTGGGGCTTGGGAGGCCCCGTGGAACCTGCGCGGTTCCAGCTGTGGGGACAGAACCAGTGTCACTGTGTCTCACCCCTGCTGTGGTCCTAAAGACCCCTGTGCTGGTCAGAGGCAGCACTGCCAAGCAGGGACAGCCCCTCGGACGGGTCAGGAAACCCAGGCAGGGAGGGGACGAGGGACAGCCCCAGGCTGCAGGCAGAGGCGTGGTTGTGGAACCAGCTCTGCCTCAGCCTCCCTGCATCCCTGCCGGCCGCACTGTCCTCAGCTGGAGGGAAAGCAGGCGTGGGTTCTGCTGCCTGGGCTGTGTGAACAAGGACCCAGGACGGGCACGGCAAGCCTTCAGGATAGAGCCCAGCCACCCCAGAAGCAAGGTGGTGTGGACAGAGCCCTGCATTTCCCTTGGCACCCTGAAGGCCCCTGAGAGGACGATGAAGGAACAGTGCCAGGGAGGTCATGTTTCTGCGCGCAGGGTGTACGCCGAGCCTGCCCCCGCTCCTGAACACAGCGCCAGGGAGGCCTCTACAGCTCAGTAGCAACAGGCAGGACTCAAACCCAGGGCAGCCTCTGCCCCCAACTGTCCCCCACTTCACAGGTGCAGAAGCAAAGGGCAGGAAAGGCACTTGCCCGTGTGACAGCATCTGGGGTCCAAGCCCGGGCCCTGGCTCCAGAACCCTGTTCCCACCATTACCCCTTCCTGCCCTCAAGGACTCGCAGCCCTGGCACCTACCTCCCTGCCCGCCCCCTAAGGCCCAACCCGACCATCCCCTGCCCACCCCCCACGCCCTCGGGAAGGCCCTGACCCCACCCTATCAGGGCTCCTCCTTCCACCCAGGCTCCCCTCGCCCCCTCACCCCCTCGCCCATTCCCAGTGATTTATGGAACTCATTAGGCCGTGGCAGAATTCCTTTAACAGGGACACTCAGGAATCAGTGCTGCATGTCATTGTGAACACTTAATCCAGTCCAGATAAGCAGAATTAGGCTGTACAATGAGGACATATTTCTGGTAATAATGCAAAGGGCTGAGCCTCAAGCAGGAGAACACACAAGAAGCTGGCGGTTGGTTCCCATGTAATTGCAGAGAGCAGAGAGGGAGACAAAGGCGGAGAGACAGAGTCAGCGGGCTCACAGAGGAGACAGCGGCCCGCCCTGCCCACCAGACCACGTCTGCATGTGACTCCTCCCTGCACAGGGACTGTCCTGCACCTCGTGGCACGCGGGAGGCGCCTCAGCGTGACAGCACGGGAGGGTCTGGGCAGCCCTCGGGAGACCTAAGCTTCCTTCCCAGCCACTTAGAGACCTGCGAGGCCGCCCTCCTGTGCCAAGGCCTCTGCAGCCACCATGAGCACAGGGCGCAGGCGCGTGGTGTTGGCTCCCTCACTGCCAAGGAGGTGTGGCTGTCACTGTCACACAGGAAAGCTGGGATGGGGCAGATGGAAGGGGCTGGTGTCCCCCGGTGCCTGGAGGGTCTCCCAGGGCACACAACAGTGCCCACCTAGGAGAGCCGGGGCCAGGCCACCCTTCCAGCATGGCCTGCAGACCGCCCTGCGTCCCAGCCTCAGTCGTATCCAGGCTGAGGCCAGCGCACGCACGCATGCACGCACGCACACGTGCGCACACTCATGTACAAGGGTCTTTCGGCCATTTTCTCTTCCAGTGAAACAGTCCTTTTTCAGAGAGGGCCGCTTCCCTCTCCCTCATGCCCCCTTGTGTGTGTGTGTGTGTGTGTGTGTGTGTGTGTGACAGAGACAGAGACAAAGACAGAGACAGAGACAGAGACAGAGACAGACAGATCAACTGGGATTGAAATGAGTTTCATACCACATCTGTAGCACTTTCTTTTGCAACAGAGTCTCACTAAATGGCCTGTGCTGGGTTTGGTCTCACAGTCCTCCTGTCTCAGCTTCCCACAGTGCTGATATTATAGGCAGTAGCCATCTCATCAAGGTTCCCTTTACCTTATTTTGCTCCCTGCCCAGTCCTCTGCAGCTCAGAGCCCCTGGCCCACCCCAGGCAATGTACAGCCCTCGCAGCTGGGACAAGGAGGGCCCAGGAGGAGAATCCTAAACCAGGCTTGTGGCACACACCTGCACTCTGGGAGGCTGAGGCAGGAGGATCACCGTTTCCATCCCAGCCTGGAAAAATTAGTAAGACCCTTTCTCAAAATAAGACATTTTAAAAGTGCTGGATGCCAACTGAGGGGGAAGGTACTGGGTTCAATTTTCAGTACCACCAAAACATAGTGCAAAATAGAGCGAGAGGCAGGAGAATCATGGAAGAGTTCTGGGAAAGAGCCTTGGGCAGTGTCTCTTCACTCCACACCCCCTCCTGGTCTGGGGCTCCCCATCCCTGCCGGCCTTGGGGCTCACAGTGATCACAGGCACAGCCAGGGGCCACCTGGAGAGTGACGGGCATGGTTACACCTCAGACACCCTCCGCAAAGGGCAGGAACTGCACTGGCAAAGTCCTGCAGAACTCAGGGCCCATGGGTGCTGCCCTGATTTCCCATCACTGCTGCCACTGGCTTGTGGGACAGTGTCTGGCCCACGGCTGGGGCTCCGTGTTCAGACTCTGCAGTGTCTGCTTGTGGCAGGAGAGAAAAGTGGGACAAGGGCCTGTGAGCATGGTCACTCCATCCACCTGGGGACACAGCTCTTGGGGGTGGGGCTTGTGCTGGCCACAGAGCAGGTCAGTGACCAGCAGTGGAGAGCACAGGCCTTGGGCCTCACCTACAGTCTCCTCTTCAGTGCACCCCAAAAACTAGGGTACCCCATGCTTGCTGGCTCATAAAAACAACAGCTTCACTGCCCCACTTGGCAGGGTAAGTGTTGTGACCTTTTCGCAGAGGAGAGAACTGTCACTCAGGGAATGACCCTTCCCTGCCCGAAGGTCTGCACAACAGCCCAAACAACCACTTGACGACTTCTAGCAGGGGCCCCTCTCACCCATGCACAAGTTCTGATTTATACACTCGCCTGAGCTGGCAGCCCCGCTGGGGATCCATGAATTTCTCACTGGGTGAGTCTCTGGGGAAACAAACCAGGAAGAGCTGCAGCCTGCAGAGCCAAGGCCTTTCTCTCTCCCCAAGGCCTTGAGGCCCCGAGGCCCCTGGGCACCTGGATCCTATACACAGCTGCCCTAGTCTGGGCTGGGGTCTGGTCGGGCTGTTTCTGGGTAGAATAGTCCCGGAGCAGCCCAGGGCTCAGTGGATCTGGAAGAGCCTGGGGACATGGGTCTGGACTGAAGCCGGAAGCTAGGTGCAGCTTTGTTATGGCGGGCTCGGGGCTTCCCTCTTCCATTCTCCATGCTCTTGTGAGTTTGGAATCTTTCAGGGAAGAATCTGAAGCCGTGCGGGGTGGGCAGGCTCAGTGGCCTGGGCAGGTTCAAGAGGCCAGGCTCCATGAGTCTGGATTCATCTTCACTCTGTGATTGTCCTCTGTCAACCAGGGACCATGTTGGCGGCCCTGGGTCCACAGTGCTCAGTGGAAGGCCTGGCACGTAAGTGGGGTTTAATGAGTGCTTCTTTGAGTTAATTTGCAGGAACAAATAAGAGTACTGCAGAACAGAAGCCAGGGCTGGGAAGGCCTATTAACCTCACACCTAGAAGTGTTACAAGTGTGCTTGGATCGCAGGAGACTTAGGAATTCAGAGCCCCAAAGCCAAATCTCTGCAAGATGCCCTGGAGAGAAGAAGGAGACTCCTAGGAGACTTCTAAGCAGGCTGGGACCCCAGGGGTAAGGCTGGAGGCAAATCTTTAAGTTACAAAAAGCAAAGTCCTCTGAAACAACATGGATGACCTGGGGATGGAAGTGAGCTCTCTGTTCTTGGAGGTATGCAACAAGATCAGGCCGGAAACTGAGGCAGTCCTGTCCGTGGATCAGGGTGAGTGGCACCAGTTAATAAAGTCCTCTCAGGCTCCACTGGGACCCTGTGGCGGCAGATCCCTTGCAGCTACATCAGCAGGGTGGGGACACAGCCCGGGGGCTACAGCAATGGCTTCTCCCTGACAAAGTCAGTCCTTGCACACAGATCAGTTCATCTTCACAACACCCTGTGAGGAAGCTCCACGAATGTCCCCATTTTACAGATGAGAAAATTTCAGGTGGGAGAGGTGAAGTAAATAGCCCAGTATCACCCAGCACCAAGCCAGGGTTTGATCTCATGTCTCCCTAGCTGCAAAGCCATGCCCTTGCCGGAAGTCAGCCCCATCATCTTGCTGTCTCCAAGCTGTCAAAGTGAGGGCCATGTGCCAACCTGAGATGAGACCATGGACTGGAAGTCAGCCTCAGGCCCCAGCGTGCCTCTACCACTGACTTGTGGAAAATTGCTTCATGCTCTGGGGCTCAGCTTGCTCCTTTGTAAATTGTGGACCACATCCCCAGCTCTCCTGGCTCCTAAAGAGTACACAGGTGGGAGAGGGATCTGCCTTGCAGACTGTGGAGGGAGGCTGTGTCTCGCTGGGCTGATTTCCACTGCAGCCTGCCCTTGGCCCGCCTAAGGCTCCTTTGGTTCCCCCCCTGCCTCCAACACTAGACTGAGCAACTGCACAGGGGAAGGGCAGAGAACGGGGAGGGTGAGCAGCCTGAGCCCCAGAGAAGTGGGGTGAGGTCCTCTCCTAGAAGCCAAGGCGGCGAGGGGGCAGAGGAGGGTGCCTGGGAGAGGTCACTAAGTCCAAAGCACCGGCTTGAACACTGTCCCTGCCCAGGCAGTCATGGCTCTGCTCCCGTCTTCCCGGAGCCGGGCTCTGCAAGGTGGCTACGCACCCACAGAGGCCCAGAATGCACGGGCACATGTTGCTCTGTTTTCACGGGCACATTGGTGAAACTGAGGCTGGCATGGGCTAAACTGAGGCTCAGGAAGTGATGGCCCTCAAATGATTGCGAAGGCGGCTGACAGCAGGAGTCCCCAGTTCTGCTCAGGCCAGCACAGACAGGGACCTTGGAAGGTCACCTCGCCCAGTCTGGAGTTCTGTGTGAGGTGGGACAGGAGCTCCTCTCGGCGAGAGAAATTCACAGAGCGTTAGAATGAGGGCATCATATATAGCAGGTGCTCAGGAAATGTAACTAATAGTATTCCATTTAGCTAAATCCCTGGAGCATTCTCCCTGTAAGTCTAAACCCAGCTCTCCTTTACAGCTGGGGCAATTGGCCCGGGAGAATTCTGTCTTGCTGTGGGGGAGGTTTGGAGGTGGATTAGAGGATGAAGCCCTTCTGGACCTCATCCTAGTCTGGAGGAATCCACATTTGCAGTCCCAGGGAAACATTACTGGAACTCCAATAATTAATTCCAATCTACCACTTCCAGCGCAACCCACGGCAAGAGTAAAGACACGAAGGCATCTTTGCAGTTGTGGGAGCCGAGGGGTCCTAAGTCCAGTCTGAGCAGTGGCCAACCCGGGGCCAAACCCAGGTTTTATTAATTCCCGAAGAGGGGAGTGGCTCAGGGGTGAGTGACCGTGACAGTGGTGGGAAGTGGGTGAGTGCTGTGAGCTGGGCTGGGTAAGAGGCCTGGTAGCAACTCTGCAGTGTGCAGAGAGGTAAGCAGAAAGAGTTATTTGCATATCACAGATTGAGTAAGTATCTCATGTTTAGGGATCATGCTTCAGCTCTGATGTGTAATCATCTAGCCCTGGGATGTCATGGCCTCTTTCTCAAGGCTCAATCCCAGCTGACAGCGTGGCTTCACTCAGCGAAGCTTACGCATACTAATTGGGAGCTCTAGGCAGGCCATTGCTGACCTGGGCATTGCTTCAAAGGCTACACATCAGCACCTCGCTAGACTCATCTGCATTGCTTAAAGCCAACTGAGGGGATAAAGAAATATCCTAGCCAGCTCTGTACATATCAACACACGCAAATAGGGCCGGGTTTAGCCAAAATGGAGCCAAATGCTCTTTTTCCAAGGAGAGCTGTCCTGATGGCCCTCCACAGTGTATCTGTCTCACAGCTCCCAGGGTAGGGGGTCACATCATCTCATGCTGTGCCAGGCAAAGGCTTTTTGGGTCGGCACAGCCTAGCCCATCTACCTAAGACCAAAGACCTCGACTCCAAGTCTAGCTGTGCAACTTTAGGCAAATCACATGCTCTCTCTGGCTTCAGTGTCTCCAGTGAAAAGTAGAAAACCATGATAAGGCTGTGCTGGAGACATGGGAAACCAAGAGTGCTAATTTTTGGTGGCCATGAAAAGACATGGACAGGAGAAGAGACAGCCACTATCTCATTCAGCAGCCAATTGTCCATTTTAATGAGGTCAAGGCCATTCTGGGGACGCTCCCACCCACCCAGGAAGCTGGGGTCCTAGAAATGTGCTTAGCACCAGAAGTATTGACCTCACTTCCCATATCATCTCTGCTGTCTTTAATGTCTTTCTACACACTTAACATGCTCTTGAAATATACTTTCCTCCATGCAGCCCTCTTGGACCACCAGCCTTCTGGACACCTGCCCAGGCACTAGCATTGATTTTAGCATGTCCTAGACCAGGTTGTTAAGTAAGTAGGGAACTGTGCTCTTGCCAAACCCTGAGACAGACCAGGACCAACAGCTGCCAGGCCTTGGCTACTTGAAGGCAAGGTCAATACACCTATAATTGTTATTGGCCTGCCTTTACTGTCTTGGTTACTTTCTCATTGCTGGGACAAAATACCTGACACCTACAAATTAAAGGAAGAAAGGTTTATTACAACCCAAAGTTTGTAAGGTTTCAGTCCATAGTCATTGGCTCCAAGGCAGGGCAGCATGGCAGAGGAGAAACAGCCCGTGGCATGGCAGATAGGAAGGGGTGAGACTCATTTCTTTCCCTTTTATTCTGTCCAGGCTATGAGCCTATTGTTCCCACCTAACCCCAGGGAACTCTTCAGTAAATGCATTATCCTTACTCAGAACTACGCTAAGCCAATCAGTAGCCTAGTTCAGTATCACACACCTATGAGCCAGTCACTCCCCAAAGCCCCTACTTTGAGTGCATGAAGCTTCCAGGGGACTACCTCGGTCTTCCAGCTTTCAGGCCTTGCTCATGACAAGTGGGTTGTGCACCTCTGCATGCCAACCACTTGGCATTTGCTCACTTACTCTTCAAAACAACCTAGAGAGAAAAGGAATCTAGGCTCAGAATGGCAGTCTGGGTCTCCTGGGGCCAAGATCACTGTGCTTCCTTCTGGAAAGAGCTGCCCGAGTCCCACCTCCTCCCACTGGTCTTCCCCGGTGTGTTCAATGCCACAACTTCTGGTCCTAGAGCCTACTGGGTGCCCAACAGCTGTCAAGGCAGTGGGCAGGGCTCTAAGTGAGCTCCTACGACCACAGGCTCCAAGCGCAGACGGGAAGAGGAATGAAGGCCTCCCTGGCCACTCAGCGAGTGGAGAGCGCTGGACTTGGGTGCCTGGCCAGGACTGGGACTCCCACAAGCCCCTCCAGGTCATCAGGCTTCCCATAGCCTTTTTCTGTGGCCACCTCATTTCCTAATGTCAGGGATTTCCCATGGGCCAGGCCCCCAAATCTTCCACGCAGCAGGCGCTCAGTATTCCATGCAGCATGGATTATTGGCAGGTGACTCCATGTGGCTGTTGGGCCCCATCCTAGGAGGGGCCCCCAACCTCTACATCCCAAACCACAAGGTCTTTCAGTGATCAAGACTCAGTTTCACCTAGGCCAGCTAAGAAGGAAAAAGGGCTTGATCCTCATTTACAGTAGGGAGGGAGGAGCCAAAGGAGAGCGGGGATTTGCCAACTAAGTGTAGAATCCAGGCTGAACACTGTCAACTGTCAGAGCTACTTTTCTAAAGAGACGCGGCCCAAAGAGACTTCAGGTTCATCCCCTTCCTATTTCCCTTGGGTCTCTCAGCTTGGGCTGATCAGTTCATCATATTGTCTCCAACTCTTTCTGAGCTCGACACGGCAAAACCTGATGAGTCAGCCTGGACTTTGCCTTGGTTACCTCGTGGCCCAGGGGAGGAAAGTGGCACGTAAACAGGCCCCATGTGAGCCCTGGTCACGTCCTGTGGATAAACGATGCATGTCCACACTCTCAGGAATGAAGCCCTCTCTACCACCAAGGTAGCCTCTTCTGTCTTTGTTCAGCTCTAGCCAAGAGAAAACCCTTCCCTCTGTGGTCCAGACACCATTATGCAGTGAAATAAGCCAACGTATGGATGTAAAAACAAATTTAAAAAAATACCTTCATGTCTTGGAGAAAGTCCGAGCAGGATGTACCTCCAAAGGTGAAGAATGAGGGCTGGGGATATAGCTCAGTGGAATAAGTGCTTGCCTGGCAAGCACAAGGTCCTGAGTTCAATCCCCAGTACCGCAAAAAAAAAAAAAAAAAAAAAAAAAAAACAAAGGTGAAGAATGATTTACCTTTGAGAGATGAAGTTGAGGGTAACATGTATTGCTTCTTCATGCTTATCTCTATTTTCCAGGTTTGCTACAGACTCAGTTTCCTGGTCTATCAAATGGGATAGAAGTCCTTACCTTCCTGATAGCTATGTAAATGCAACAAGACATCTGAAAGTGGTCCTTGTGCAGTAAGCATTTAATAAATGATAGTATTTGTATTAGGTTCAGAATACTAGAACCAAGGCTTAATTAAGTACTAAAGAAAACTTGAGTAACTCTAAATCCTAGCCTCTCATTTCCCATGAAGGGAAACTAAGGCTTGGAGCTGTTGCTTGGAGTAGGAGGGGAAGCAGGACAGCGACCAGCTGACAAAGCCTGAGGTGTGGCTCCTGTCCCCTCCCCCTGGAATCCAGAAGACAGCTGTGGAGAGAGTTGTTGTTCTAATGAAGAACTTTTAAAATTCTGTTCAAAATGGATTTTAATATTTTTGTTTTGTTTAGAGAGAAAGGACACTTTATAATAATGAAAGGCTCAATCCATCAATAAGATATAACAATGAGAACATATATGCTCCTAACAGCACAGCCCCAAAATACATGAAGCAAAACTAACAGAATTAAAGGAAGAAATAGACAGTTCAACAGTAATAGTTAGATGCTTCAATAACCCACTTTAATAATGAAAGAATAGCCAGAAACCACCAACGAAACAAGATGAACAATGTAATAAACCACCAGACCTCACCAGCATTTATGGAATACTCAAAAACAGAAGAACATGTATTATTTTTTTACTAACATACATTATTCTGAACTACACAGAGCATTCTCCAGACAAAACTATGACATGTACTTCAATAAATTTAAAAGAATTAAAATTATATAAACAATGTTCTCTGACTAGAATGGATTAAAGTTAGAAATCAATAAAAGGGGGTTGGGGATGCAGTTCAGATGGTAGAATGGCCAGGCGTGGTGGCGCACGCCTGTAATCCCAGCACTTGGGAGGCTGAGGCAGGAGGATCGTTGCGAGTTCAATACCAGCTTGGGCTGCAAAGTGAGCTCAAGGCCAGCCTGAACTGCATAGCGAGACCCTGTCTGAAAAAGACAAAAATAAATGGGAAAAAAAAAAACCAAACAGATGGTAGAATGCTTGCCTAGCATGTGAGGTTCCAGAAAGGAGAAGAAATTTTAGAAGAATTTAGAAAAGACCTTAAGATGAATGAATAAGGGATCTGTATAAAGAACAAGTTAGGTATGGTGGTGCGCACCTGTAATCCCAGCATTTGGGGAGGTTGAGGCAGGACTATTGTAAATTCAAGCCCAGCCTGGGCAATATGATAGTTAAATTGTCATCTGTCTACCTGACCGGGTAAGAACCACCTACGTTAGTAAAACTCTGGGTGCCTTTGTGGATGACTGACAGGTGGGCCACAAACTAAGGAGGAAAGGCCCCTCCAGATGTGGGTGACACCAACAGGCTTGCAGCCTGGATGGAATAAAAACGGAGAAAAGAAGGACGCCTCTCATTTTCCTCTGCAGAGGAGCTCTGGTCTCAGCCGCTGGTTTTGGATGTCCGTCTCCAGCCCCTTCAGGCTTCCGGCGCAGACTGCAGATCTCAGCACAGGCCCTTTGACTTTCTGACGTGGACTCGCGTGAGACTGCAGTGCGCTCCAGGCCTTGAGCCTTTGACTGGACCCTCTGGCTCTCTAGCATGTCGATGGCCATCTTACATTCTTCCACGCTTTTTTTTTTTTTTTTTGTCTTTTTGAGACAAGATTTTGCTATGCAGTTCAGGCTGGCCTTGAGCTCACAGCCATCCTCCAACCCCAGCCTCCTGAGTGCTGGGATTACAGACGTGCGCCACCACACCTGACTCTTCCACCCTGATTTTGCAGGCAGCCATTACATAATTATATGTAGATATATGACTTTCTTCCTTTAGCTAACTTGAACTGATACAGCCGTGTAGTGAGATTCTGCCTCAAAAAGAAAAAGATCTGAGGGTATAGCTCAGAACATAGGCCCTGAGTTCAACTCTCAGTATAAAAAAATTTATAAAAATACAAAACAAGAATGTCCACTCTTGATCTTTCCATTCAACATTGTACTGAAGGTCCTAGCCAGGAGGGTTAGACAATGGAAATTATTCCCACTGGAAAAGAAGTAAAACTGTATCTGCAGATGACATGTTCTTGAACATGTATAGCAAATCCTAAGGAATGCACATAAACACAAACCTGTTAGAGCTGTAGCAGAAAATGCTACCCTCTCAGCCATACACTTCAGATGGTTAGTGGCCCAGGTAATAGTTCCTGTTCCAGCTCCTGTCTCTTTGAAATGGCTGGTCATTGTGATGCACACTGTAAGAACCAATCTCCAACTGACCAGCCATTCTGCCTCTGTACTTCCTGCTTGCTTCTCCCATATAAGCCCTGGACCACCAGAGATCAGAGCCTGATATTCTGGGCATGATCCAGATCAGTGCCCATGTATGTAAATAAATTTGCCTCCAAATCCTGATTGTCATTTTGGTGTTTCTGCTTGCCATTGCAGAGCTAACACAAGATACAAGATTAATATAAAAATTAATTTTATTTATTAATTTTAGCTTAACATTTAATTTTTAAAAATTAAGAAAAACTTCACGTGCAATAGTGTTAAAAGAATAAGGTACTTAGCAACAAGTTTAACAAAAGTTGAAAACTTATACTCTGAAAGCTATAAAACATTGTTGCGGGAAATGAAAGATGTAAGTATCAGAAAGACACCCCATTGATCAGAAGATTTAGTATCATTAAGATAACACTATGTCCGGCTAGATCTGGTGACACAAACCTGTAATGCTAGCACTTTGGGAGGCTGAGGCAGGAGGGTCACAAATTCAAGCCTATTCTGGGCAATTTATTGGTTTAGTAAGACCCTGTCTCAAAGTTTTTAAAAAGGGCTGGGCTGGGGATGTAGCTCAGTGCAAAGGCCCTGGGTTGAGTTCTCAGTACCACACAAAAAAAAAAGGAAGCCATATTTCCCAAATTGATCTATAGGTTAACACAACCCCTCAACTCCAGCTAGAGTCTGCAATAATTGCCAATCTAATCATGAAATCTATAAAATTCAAGGAACTCAGGAAACAAATAAACTCAACAAAGAACCAAGTTGGACGCTGTGTATTTCACAATTCCAAAGCTTACTGCAAAGCTCCAGCAGGCAGAGCAGTGCAACACTAGCACAAAGTGATAGAATCACACCAAGAGCTCAGTCAGCCCTTCCCTCTGAGGCCAGTGACCTCTGACAAGGGTGCCAGGAGAGCTAAGTGGGAAAAACACAGTCTGTTCTACACAGAGGACAGGGACAGTTTCATACCCACATGCAAATAGTTAAGTGGGGCCCCTACCTCACACCATATACAAAAACTCACTCAGAATAGAGCAAAAGCGAAAAGAAAGAGTTAAAGCTACCACTCAACACGGGACAGGAAACCTTTATGACCTTGGGTTAGGTAACGGCTTCTGAAATATACCCCCAAGAGCACTGGCAGCGGCAGCGGCAGCAGCGAAGAGAAACTGAACATCATTATAGCTACATTTCATGCTCCCAAAGGCACCCTCAAAAAATGAGAAGGAAATGCACAGAATGGGAGAGAAATATTTGCAAATCCTACATCTGATAGGGGAATTGTACCCAGCGCATATTAAGAAATAACTCAATAAAAATTTGCAATTAAAAAAAAATGAATAAGTGATCTAAACTGACATGATCCTTAGCCGGATATGGTGGCATACGTCTGTAATCCCAGCACTCGGGAGGCTGAGGCAGGAGGATTGTTGCGAGTTTGAGGTCAGCTTGGGCTACAAAGCAAGCTCAAGGCCACCCTGAACTGCATAGTGAGACCCTGTCTCAAAAAGACAAAAAATAAATAAATAAGTAAATAAATAAAATTACATGATCCAAAGAAGATTTGCAAACAGCCATTCAGTATATAAAAAGCATCAAGGGAAATGCAAACCTAAATCACACTGGGATTCTCTTCTCCCCACCGGGAAGTCCATCACCAATAAGGCAATCAGAAGCGGAGGGGAAGACAACCAGAAATCAGAACACTTCCCCACTGCCAGGGGGTGCAGAAGCCAGCCTGGAAGCTTCTTACAGCTAATGGCAGCCTCACCATATGACCTAGCTGTTCTACTCTTAGGTGGAATAAAAGCCCCAGAGAAATAAAAACATATATACACACAGAATCATGTACATAAGTGTTCATAGAAGCATTCTTCATAATAACCCCAAGCAGAAATAACCCAAATGCCATCAGCTGGTGAATGGGTAAACAAATGTGGCAGAGCCACACACTTTAATATGACTCACCAATAAAAAGAGACAAAGCAGCGATGCGAGCTACCACACAGGTGAACGTGGAAAACATGATGCTAAGTGGAAAAAGCCAAGCGCAAGGACCACACACTGCGTGGTTCTGTTCATGTGAAGAGTCAGGATAGGCAGATGTGCAGAGAGAGGAAGAGGTTCAGTGGTTCCTAAAAATGGGAGTTTGGGGAGAGACGGGTGTAACTCGCAAGGGGCATGGGGCTTCTTTTTGGGGTGATGACAATGCTCTAAAGTGGTGATGAAGTTGCACAGTCCGTGAACTTTGAAACCCCTACACTGTTGCCTTTAAATGGGTGGCTGACAGAGTATGTAGGTTCCATCTCAATGAAGCTATTATTAAATCAAAGTCTGTGGCTGAACTTGTTGCTGATAAGCTCTTAGGATGGCAGGGTCCATGCAGTGTAAATGGCTGACCTGGCACAGCGCCATGTGGATATTCTATTATTTTTTCCACCAGCAGTGCCTTTTTCTGTCCCTTGCTTTGTCACATCAGAGACAGAAAACAAACAGACCACCTAGCAGGAGGCTCTGAGGATGCAGGCGGGAGGGGCTGAGGGGGGCGGGAAGGGCAGCTGCCCGTGGAGCCTGCAGGTTTCAGTCCGCAGGGGGCGGTGCTGCCCAGGGCCTGGTGCCTTCTCCAGCACAGCAGCCTGCAGTGTGGAAGGGGGCGGGCGGGTGCAGGGTCCATCAGCCAGGGCTGGGAATGCACGGGGACTCTGGCCCGGGGTCAGGATGGTCTGTCTCAGTCTGCGGAAAGTGACAGGGGCTCCATGGACCCCTGGGAAGTGCAGGCCTCAAGCCCCCGGTACGGAGGAAGGCGGGGCTGAGAGGGAGTAAAAGGAAGGGCTTGAGAGCAAGGCGGCAGCACAGCCATGGTCAGCCTGTGAGGTGCCGAGCTCCTCCGAGGATGAGAACAGCCGAGTCCCTGTCAGGAAAGCCAGCGTGACAAGCTCCTCCAGGAGAACCAACGGCCCCGGGAGAGCCAACAGCACCTTGACAACCCCGGGGCCCAGCTCTCCTTTCTATGCTGTAGGCAACAGTCCTCAGGTGGGCCTCCCACACCCAGCACCACATGGACTCAGTTCAAGCGTTACAAGTTGACCACCAGCTGTCAATCCACCACAGCCCCGTTTTTCAAAAAGTTACTTGAGGATGAGCAAAGCAAGGGAAGAAACCGAGAACTGTCACAAACAACGAGCCAGTGCGGGAGAGTCTGTGCCCCAAGACCAGAGGGAGCAGGGCCCGGATACTGTGCACGGGTGGACGGTAATGGCGTGACGTGAGGGGGGTGGCACAGGGCTGTCAGGGGGTGGAGAACTAACAACAGGAGCACAGACAACTGGGCACGTGAGCAACCAGTGCCGATCCTTTGTTAATCTAGTATAGTTAACATTTGAGAAAAAGTCTAATCAGAGTACTTGGATTCGTAAATAATCACAGAGCTGTGATAACATAAATCTTCAAAACCAAAGCGGGGATTCCCAGGAGCCCAGGGATTCCCTGTTCGCCAGAAGCCCCAAGACTTGCAGGGGCCGATGGTCCGCTCATCCCACTCTGGAACAGGGGAGTGCGATGGCCGTGTGCCACACCTCTCTCTGTCCCACTGTCACCGTCCAGCCTGTGCGGTGCACCTGCATTCCAGCTCAGCCCTGCTTCTCTGGTTCAGCTGCCAAATCTGAGCACAGCTACCCTGCAGAGTGGAACTGGGGTTTGGGCTAGGTGAGATCATTTGAGGTTTTTGTATTTTTTTTAATAATGTGTTTGCATAACTTTTTAGAAAAATGAAAATTAATGTTTCACAGGTATATATGACCCCTCTTGCCCAGACCCTAGCATAGCAATTCAGGACAGAAGCCCTTCTGACCAGACCCCTGGTCAGATGAGCCCCAGTCTTGGGGCTACCGGGCTGCTCTCCCAGCAGTGACCGGGCAGTGGTCCAGGAGAGGTAGAAACTAGGACAACACCACACCAGGCCACTAGGCCAGTGGTGGGGAACCTATGGCACGTGTGTTGTTTGTTTTTCTTTTAAGATAAAAGATGTTCATGTGTGACTTGTTTGTTTTCTAAACTATAACCTCAGTTTTCAGGTTTAATTGCAGCACTAGAACTTTGTGATAAACAGGTGGGATTGGGGCTGCAGCTTGACACTCATCTCTAAAAGGTTCGCCACCACTGGTCTAGAGGCACATCTGCTCCAGCCACCCACACGGGAAGGCCAGCTTTTAAAAGTTCAGTCCAAGCCAGGTGTGGTGACAGTCACCTGTAATTCTATTACTCTGGGAGGCTGAGGCCAGGGGACTGAAAGTTCAAGCCCAGCCTGAGCAACTTGGTGACTCTGCAACCTTGTGTCAAAAAAATTTTTTTTTCAAGGGCTGGAGACATAGCCAGGTGTGACAACCCTGGGTTCAGTCCCCAGTACCACACACACCTGCTTCAACCCATTTATCTTAAAGCTGATGAGGTGCGGTACAAGAAACTACAGCCGTGATTTGTATTTATTTGATCCAAAAAACTTCGCTTCCAAGAGAGGTAGAAATCTGGGGCCAGAGGAAATTCTTCTGATCGACCATGAGTTTCCAGACCCCAAAGCAGCGGTGACAATTTCCATAATATCCCACCAGATTCTGCACAGGTTTCCAAGCAGCCTTTGATGTGGCACCTGAGAGTGAGGCCCGAGCCCCCAGCTCTGAAACGGATCGGCCACTCCTGCCCCACCTCAGCCCCACCCCAGGTCCTCTTCCGACACACACGCCAGTAGGAGAGTGTTTGGGCCCTGGGTCTCTTGCTAGGGGTAGGCTTGACAGCCACAGGCGCCCCCAAGCGGATGGGAGATGACCGTAAGGAGAGTGATGGACGCCCAGGCTGCTAGACCCCAGGACAGTTTGTGGGCCTCACTAGGGCCCAGAGAGACCCTGCCCTGCCTGCCCAGGGCTGCTGCTGCCCCTTAGGCTCCTGCTTTCTGCCTTTGCCCCTGCTGTTGCCCCATCTGCAACACAGCTCCCTGGGCCGGCTCACAGCCTGCTCACCCTGCACCATTGCAAGCAGCATCCCCCTCCCCACCAGGCTGGGGCTTCTCACAGGCTGCTGCAGCAGACCCGTCTCAAAGCCCTGGGGCATGGAGAGCCCCTCACCGACAGGAACTGGAGTGTGCTTTGTGAATGCAAGAAGAAAATATGCTCTGAGCCGGGCAAGCTGCGTCCTGTGACAGCACCTGTGACACACAGCGGTGTCTCATGTTGGGGGGCAGGTGCCCCACAGCCCCACTCCAGAGCATCTTGGGTCTTCTACATGGGAAGCCCTGCCCTGGATTGCATCTGGGGTCAAGGCCCCTCCTCCAAGGGTTCCTCTATCTGCAGCCCTGACCCCCGCCGCAGGGCTCCTCCCTGGTGTTCCCAGCCAGTAGGGAAGAAGCAGAGCCGGTCCTGAGGCGGGTCCAGCACCTCCCTTGGAGGGGTTTGCAGGCAGGTGAGCTGGAAATTGCCTGGCTCCCCGTGCCTCAGTTTCCTCATCAGCACAGGTAGGGCTGCTCCCTGACTTCTCAGGGGCTCGTGAAGCCTGTGCCAATGTAGAAACTTCCTCAGCAAACTCCAGAGCAGCCTGATCCACGAGCCTCAAGACCATGGTGGGTGGTAGGGCAGCCACAGACTGCAGGATGCGTGAGGAGAGACAGGGTCCTGGGGGCCCTTCCCTGACCTCCAACTTCCCACACCCTCCCGAGGATGGCACCACCACTGAGCCTTGAGACCACAGACACTGGCAGGATTGCCCAGTCCCTGGAAGACCTGAGGCTTGAGCCAAACCTCTTGCCTCCTCTCAGGGTGGACAGGCCCTGCTCCCCAGAAGACCTGCAAACTGGTACCCACTTTGCTGGTATCCGTGAGCTGCGCACAGATGAGCTGCTTGGGTTGGGTCTTGGCGCCCCCTTGTGGCCATCCCTCCGCTTTCTCAGCCCACTAGGCTGGGAGAGGGCTTGGACAGGGAGAGGCCTGGGCCAGGTCCTGACAGCCTGCAGGGAGCTGTCCCAAGCAGTGGTCAGGCCAGAGCCCTACACCCCTCTCCTGGATTCACTGAGCAGCCTGGAACAAGCTCCTGACCACAAATGAACCAAAGTGTTAGGGAAGAGCAGGGCAGGAAGGACCTTGGTCATACACTCTTCCCACGAGACAGAAGAGCTAGAGAGCCTGCGGGGGAGATGCCTGCCCAGGAGGGGCAAGAGGCGCCCCTGAGAAGGGGCCTCCAGAGCCAGGGGCCCAGCTCTCCAGACGCACTCCCACCTGACTGCCCTCAGCTGCGACCTGTCCCCTCGATGTCCCCTTTTCACCCTCCTCACAAACCAGCCTGTGCAGCCAGGGGACCGCAGGCTGAGGGTGTGCCTTCCTGCTGCCCAACGCTGGCTGCTCGAAGCCCCCCTCCCCCCCCACACCTTCCCTCACTCAATGCTGAAGACCCTAGGGCCCCCCCCCCCCAGGCCTGGAGCTCCCTGCAGCCACTAAGAACCTTTTTGATTTTTTCTCTCTTGCTTCCCAGGCCCTTGGCTATCAGGCTGGTCTCCTGCTCCCCAAGCACCACCTTGGAACCATCTGATGGGGCCCCTATGACAGCCATTTTTCAGCCTCCGTCCTCAGTGGCCTTCTTTTCCTGTTTTCCATCAGCATTTAAAGGAGTTCTAGTTCCCACACACACTCCCTGCCCCTGTAGATCCCTTCCTCACCAGCTTCTGACCACCCCCACTTCACAGGTCAATTTGAAAAGATGTGTTGTAGTGAGGTGTGGTGGTACACACCCGTAATTCCAGCTCTTTGGGAGGCTGAGGCAGGAGGATCACAAGTTTGAGCCCAGTCTGGGCAACATAGTGACTTAGCAAGACCCTGTTTCAAAACACAAAAGAAAAAAGAGGCTCAGGATGTAGCTCAGAGCAAAGGCTCTGGGTTCAATACCCAGTGCTGAAAACAGCCTGTGCTCCCTGTTCTTTCTGCCTGCCTGCCCCACAGCCCTCTCTGTTCTCAGTCAGAGGTCATTTTCCACCCCACTCAGGCCACCAGCCTGCACCCACCCACTCCACTGGAACCGCTAGAATCCTGCCTCCTCCACCAACCTTTTCCTGTCCCCAGATGGCCCTGCCCACCGAGGCCACCCCGGGGACCTTGGGCCAGGACCACCCCCTGGAGGGGCAGACTGCCTGCCTGAGTCCAGCCCCGGTATTCTGCCTGCCCTTGCAGCAGCTTCTCAGGGACAGAAGGGATCCTCAGACTCTGCACCCCAAACTCTCCCCTATGTTCCCATCCCAGGATGTCATGTACTTGGCCAGAGACCTGGCATTGTCCTGCCTCTGGGCTGGAACTTGCTCAGGCAGGGACCTGGATGTGCTGAGGGCCGGCTGGGTCACCAGAGTCCGCACAGTAAGTGGCGCACTGGTCACCTCTCCAGCTTAGGCTGGGGCTGGGGAGCCTCTCAAGCTGGGACAGGTGGGATGGGCGGAGCTAATAGCAGAGCGAGCCTGTGGACAGGACCCTCACCAGCCTTGACTGATGCTGGGCTGGGACTCGTGTGGCTCCTCCTGCCTGAAGCAGCCCTCCCATTAGGCTGATGCTTCTGCCTCTTTAACATCCAACCTCACCAGAGGCCTGTGCTAGTTGGGTCATTCTCTAGGGACAGCCCACAATCCTAGGTCACCCAGCCCTGCCCCTCAGCCCCGGGGGATTTAATTTAGTTCCTCCAAACGCAACTATCCAAAGCCCACATGTGCTACTTGTTTTGCTCAGACCCATCTCTGTCCTCCTCCCCAGCACAGACTTTCTGTCCCCGAAGCCTTCCCCGAGTCTTCCAACCCCCAGGGCCCAGCCGTCCCTGGCCACCTTCTAAAAGGGTGATGCCTGATCCTCCCAGCACTCACTCCAGTAGGCTCGCTGCAAATGCTTGCACACACCCATCCTGTATTGCAGTACAGGTGATGGTTAGTTATCTCTGTTCTACAGATGGGGAGTGAGGTCCCGTAACCCTCATCCCAGCCAGAGCCGAGCCCCTGGGCCAGCTGAGAAGAGCTTTCCCAGCCCAGGGCGCACAAGCACGTCACTCCAAGTCTGGTTTCAATGGAAACCCGCCCAGGGCCCGACCCCCACCCCACTCCCCCGATGGAGGCTGCACATCTCCTTTCATGCTGTTTATTCTTTTGAACAAATTGTAAGTTTTACAAGACATTCGAGGCCTCTGGTGGCAAACATATGTTCCCAGGGTGAGAGCCGCGGTGCCTGCTGGGGTGGGGCTGTGAGCACAGCTGGCGGCCACCCAGGCCCTGCTCACCATGCTGGGATGGGGGTGCCCTCAAGCAGGCTCAGTTCACTGCCCCAGGGCCACGCAGGGTCCCGTCCTGGTCCCTGGTGCAGCACTCACGAGAACACCCTCCTGTTGCTCTGCAGAAGCCAGACCCTTGGAGGAATGTGCAGCTGGGCCATCGCTCAGCAGAGGAGCAGACAGGCCAGAGACAAAGGCGGCTGCCTGAGGATGCCCGGCTGGTGGAGAGGCCAGGGCACCCCCATCACCACTGGAGACTACTGCCAGGGCCCAGTGTCTGCGGAAGAGCTTGGGGCTCTTGGAAATAGGGTCTGCATTCCCGGGCTTGTTCCCCACCCGGGGAAGTCGCTCTCTGCCCAGACTGATTTCTCCTGTGAAGAGCAAGGGCACGGCCTGAGCTCTGCAGTCCTTCTGCCTCTGCGGGAAGAGCATGCTCCAGGCTCCTGCAGTTGTCAGCTTGCGCCTCTAGAATGGCCCAGAGCTTTGGATCTTCACTTGTTCCTGTTCACAAAGTTTACAGCCACCGAGGTGACCAGGCAAACCAGGAGTTCGCCTTTCCAGGTCCACTGCTTAGTACAGCACCTCTGTGGTGCAGTCACCTCCCAGGAGCCCCAGCCTGACCACATGGGCTGGAGGCAGGGCACTGTAATGCATACTCTCTAGCTGTGTATGCAGAATGCGGTGTGGGTCCAGGGATCCAGCTGAGGAGCGGACGGGGGCTCCAGCACTGCAACGGGAGGGAGATGCAGGTGGAGGTGGATCGCGTGGCTCCACGCCCTTCTCACTCCAACATCAGGCAGGAAGCACGAGCTGGGTTGCTGGAACTCAGCTCCCACCCTGAACTCTCTCTGGGAGCACCTTGAGTCTCGGCGGCTTGAGCAAGCACCGCCTGTTCCTGGCAACAATGGGACGAATCCACGGTCTTCAGGACTCACTCCAAACTTAATGTGAGCACCAAGAGGGTCTCCTTACAGCCTGCACATATGAACCTTGCATGAACCTTGCATAGCAACAAATTAGACGAAAAGCAGCAGACCAGGAGTCTGAAAAACAACAACATACTCTATACAGCAGACCCGAGAAAATCCTCCAACTCTATTCTAGAACTACTCTTTAAACTCAGTTCATACCCTGAACTAACACAGTGAGAATGGGCTGGGGAGATTTCAAGCCCTTATACCAAGCATCGTAAGTTCGTCCAATGCCCAGCTGCAAGGGGTGGGGAACGGTAATACTGGAGATCCGGAGGAGGGAGGAGGAGAAGAGAGGGCCTCCGGCATCGAGGCAACAGGACAGAACCGAACTGGTCACCGAGGGCACCCCGACGGGGGCGTGTGCCCCATGGCTGCTCCACTGTAAGCCCCGCGGCAGCTCCGCTGAGGGCCCTGCGGCTGCTTCGCTGTGGGCCCCATGGCTGCTCCAATGAGGGCCCCGCGGCTACTCCACTGTGGGCCCTGTGCCTGCTCCACTGTGGGCCCCGCGGCTGCTCCGCTGTGGGCCCTGCTGAGGGCACCCCACAGACTGGACCCGCCCCCACCCATAGCACGGTGACAGGGCAGAACCGAGCGGTCCGCTGTGAGCATAGGTGCTTTTCCACCTCTGACCATGGAAGTTTGTATACACCCATGTGTGTTATAGTATAGTCTGAGGCAGCTATATCTGTTCCCAAGGCAAGAGTCCAGGGGTATAGATAAACCCAGGAGTACAGTTATTATCACAGGGAAGATGATTGATTGAGTGGTAGGGCAACGGAGATGAGGGAGGAGAAAAACTGAATGATCAAATGGCCATCATCTGTGTAACTGAGTAACATGTGAAGGTAACATTATGTAGGACAGCATCCAGAGCTAATTCCCTTCTATGTTCTCTATAATTCTGTATTTCCTCAGTCATTTTTGTATTAACAGAAGTGAAGATAACTTTATGTTATGCAGCATCCAGTGCTGATTCCCTACTATCTTCTCTATAATTTGGTATTTCCTTTAGTGTTTATGTGTTAACTAATGTGAAGATAACATTATGTAATACAACATCCAGTGCTAATTCCCTACTATGTTCTGTATAATTTTGTATTTTCGTTATTATTTATGGCTTATTCTGGTTCATGTGTCTCCATTCTTTTGTCTTTAAAATAAAAATTTTTAAAAAAATTAAAAATTTTAAAAAATGTACAAAAAAAAAGAAGGTGGTGTGGGTGGGGAGGAGAGCGGGGTTGACGGGGATGTTAGAGGTCGTTGTTGTGGCCCAGGTACTGGTTGCGGGGTGGCGTGGTGGCAGCCAATACAACTGAGAGCTCTGTTTTGCTATGCTGAACTTGGGAGGTGGGGTTGGCCGCTCTCCTTCAGTCTCAAACACACGGATCCCACCCTCCTCCAGCCTGTGTCTCAGGCTCTGGCCTCGGAAGGGACATGAGGACTTGAGAAGAGTGAGACTGGAAACCTGGTGATAAGAGATAGGCATGGAATTTTTTTTTTTGGTACTGGGAATCGAACTCAGGACCTTGCACTTGCCAGGCAGGTACTTGTACCACTGAACTGTATCCCCAGCCCGAGGCAGGCCTGGGACAGCGTGGAAAAAGCCTCACGTCCCCTTCCCACTGCAGAGGAGGCTCTGACGAACTAGCTGAGCAGGACGGCCCATCTGTGGATGCCAGTTAATCCCTTTCCTGTGCTAGCCCTGTCCGTGTGAGCGGACCATGGACTCAGTGACCATAAGAGCAAGTGCCTTACTCTGCTTAGGGTGCTTTGCTGACATCCCAAAGGCTGGGTCTCTTACACAGCCCGTGATAGGCTGGGAAGTCCAAGATCAAGATGCCTTCAGACAGAGGTGTTTTAGCTTCTAGACGGTCACTATTTGGCTGTATGCTCCTACGACCTGTTTGTGCATGGGGAGGTCAGGTCTTTTAACACTAAATCTGTTGGGTCAGAGCCCCCAATTAACCTTATGCCCTCAATTAACCTTAATTATGCTCAGAGTAGGTTCAGCCCCATTCCCAAGCATAGCCATTGGAGATAATAGCTCTGGCACACAAATTCTGGGGGAACACATTCAGTGCAGAACTACAGAGAGAGGGGTTTCTTTCTCATAGACCACACAAGGTGGACTCTGTCTCATCAAAACTGTTTGGCAAGCTTGGCATAGTGGTGCAAGCCTATGATCCCAGCACTCAGGAGGCTGAGGCAGGAGGATTACTGTGAGTTTGAGGACAGCCTGCACTACATGAGAGCCTGCCCCCGCTCAAAGAACTGTTTGGCTACTGCTGCTGAGGCCAACATTACCAGTGGTGTTCAGATGATTCCAGCCCTGAGAAACTACAGTGGTGGCCAGTTGATTGCACTGAATTTTTTCATTCACGAGGGGGCAGCAATCAGCCCGTGCTTGTGGAATCTGGACACAGCTTCACCTTCCCTGTGGAGCCTGCTGTCAGTATCGTCATCTGTATAGCACTTGAGAATGCTTTATCCACAGCCAGCGGCACTGTGGCTGCCAAACCAAGACCTCAGTCACAGGGACAGAAGTACGCTGTGTGTGGGGGGGGGGCACCATGATTGTACTACAGCCTCAGCTGGCAACAGCCATTGTCAGAGCCCACTCATTCCTACGCCTTAGTAACACACTCGTGGGGATTTGTGTCCCAGCTCTGCACCGTGGCGGGTAACACCGGTCCTCTGCCCAGACTCCCTGTTTCTGACTTCGGGTCTCTCCTGGTGTTTTTGCCTCCAGCAGCCACCTCTGAGGCTCATTTTCAGAGAACTTCCCCGGGACTCCCAGAGCCTACATGGGCTCAGGTAGCTGCAGGTGCCTGGAATTACTTTGGCCTGGAGCAGCCCTTGGCCAAGTCTGAGGGTAAAGGAATTTGAAAGACCAGCTCTCATGCCTCATGAGCAGATAACCCCAAGTGTGGCTTCCACGCCAGAGTGCCCCTGTGGGGTCAGGCTGAAGCGGAAACCTGTAGGAACTTCCATCCTCCCCTGGCTTCGTCCCTTCCTCTGTCTCAGCTCCCCTCACCTTACTGGCCTCTCAGGAGCACTTCCGGAATAAATCACTTGTACATACAACCTCATCTAGGGATGGACTTCTGAGGAATCCAAACTAAGACAGTAGCTTGGGATGCAGCAGGTTTAGAGGTCCTATTTCTCAAAGGCTTCCACCAAGAAACCCAGCCACGGTTCTATCAGGTGAGATTGGGGCTACCTGTTGGGCACTCTAAACTCCTTGTGCAACTGAACTAGTGGCTGAGGAGTCACTACAGCGGTCCGGGTTAGTGACCTTAATCACTGAAGGTAAATGGGCTCTGCTGAACGATGAGAAAAGGACTCATTTGGGAAGCTAGGGGTCTGCAAGGCTAGGGAGAGGTGCCCCCAAATCCCCTAAACAAGTCTGTGGAAAGCACAACAAATAGCAAAGACAGGGTGACCAAGGACTCAGGCCCATCAGGGTGAAGAATCAGGCCCCCAACCAGGTACAAAACTACCCCAGCCAAGGTGTTCAGAGAATGAGAAGCACATGGGCGCTAGAAGGAGGCAGTGCTCGTTGACCTCTGCCTCTCCATCAGCTCCAGACACGGTGCCTGCGCAGCTAAGTATGTGCACGCCATGCAGATTGGTTGATTTCTTTCCCACACCCTCTGGCATCTAGAGAATGTTCTAGTTGGCTCTGAGTGGGAGTATTTCTGCAATGACATCACTTGCATAATGATTCCATAGCTGTTGGACTTTGTGGACGCCCCTGCCATTTTTGAAGATGAAAATTTTTTCCTCCTAGAGAAGAGCAACAACAGAGATTGAATTGCAAAGGGGTCGTTGTAGTCAGAGCTTACAAGGAAATATATTTAATAGGGGATGATATTTATAGGATTATTTTATAATATTCACCCAAAGAATCAGATGCGGAAGAGTTCAGGAGATCTGTCCATGAACTAGAGACTCAGAGTCCAACGGAAAATCTAGGGCTCATGACAATGTCATGTAAGTCTCTATCCAGGATCTGCACTGGGAAGGTCCAATGGTCAGTGGTAGAAGCTAGAAAGTCTGCATCAATGAGATGAAGGATCTGTGCCAGCAGACTGAGGAATCTGCAGTGGAGCCTGGAAGTGACGCTCAAGGTAAGGACCAGACCTCCCCACAAAAGAAACGCAGCCATCCAGCAACAACGAGGACCCAAGGTCCTCCTTTCATGTCAGGAAAACCAGCATGACAAGCTTCTCCAGGAGAATCAACAGCCCATCATCTCCCTCTCTGGTTCTGCTTTTATGCTGTTGACAGCAATCCTCAGGTGGGCCTTTCGCACCCAGAGCCACGCTGACTCAGTTCAGCTGGGTGTTACAGGGGTGGCCCGTGATAGCTACAGTTTGCCCCTCTTGGCCACAGAGGCTGAGCCCCAGGGCCCTGTGAACTGCATGGCTCTGGCTCCTCTGGCTTTCAGCTGGGTTTGGTCAAAGGAAAGCCCTAGCAGGGGATCAGCGGGCAGGGGAGAGCAAGGCAAGGCTGTCTTTACCCAGGTCCTCAGCACTCTGGACAACTGCTTTGGGCTGTAGTCTAAGGCTGAGGATCTCTAATCCAAACATCTGAAATCCAAAGTGCTCCCACATCTGAAACTTTTTGAATGCCAACATCATGACACATGGAAAATTCTACCTCTGACCTCTTCAAGGGCCACAAGCAAAACACAGGCACACTAACTATAATGAATAAAAGTACCTTCAGGTTATGTTTCTAGGCTGTATGTGAAACATGGATGCATTTTGTGTTTAGACTTGGGTCCTATCCCCAAGATATCTCGTTATGTGTACATAGGCAAATATTTCAAAATCTGAAATTGAAAACACTTCAGATAAGGAATGCTCAAAACCTGTGTATCCCTTTGTGACCACAGCTCCCACAGGCCTGATGACCTCTGCAGAATCTAGCCTGCTTTGAGTTCTGGGAACACTGTTCTCTTGCTGGGTCTTTTTGCTCCAGCAGTGGTAGGGGATTCCCACCGCAGTCTCTGAGGGAATCAGTATTTCTTGCTGGTTCCCTTAAACCTGCCCACAACTCTGAGAGTGGACCTCTCATAAAAATCTCTTGAGCCTTCCAAGCTGATTCTTGTTTCCCACCAGAACCCTCACTGCCAGGCTGTCTTCTAGAGGTGCACTTGGAAAGGCTGAGTTGACAAGGGCAGCACACGTCCTGAGCTCAGCCAGGCATTCCCTGCACACAAGACAGAGCTAATGACGTGGACCTAGATGAGCCATCCTGAGGAGGGACATCAGGGGGACGAAGGGAGGGTCCAGGACACCCTGGGACACCCACACCCAGGGGGCGGGCAGAGGGGAAGGAGCAGCCCAGGAGGCAGGAATCAGACAACGGAACTGTCCTACAAGCCTAGAGAAATGTGTGCAGAGTGTGGTAGGTGGTCAAGGAAGCAAGGACAGAGGACCAAGCCCTGGACTTGGCCTTGAGGTCATTTCGGTGGGTGAGTCAGATGTGGGAGCCCATGGGAGAGACAAAGGCGATGTCCCCTTGTGGGGAACCGTGCAGGGTATGCCCGGCAGCACGGAGCAAGGCTGGGCCTCTTATACCAGGTGCTGGGACGAGACCTAGCAGGAGGGTGACCCCAGCTAAGGGTACTGCATAGCAAGGCCCAGGGCACCTGGGGACATGCTGGTAGCACCGGGACAAAGTGGCACAAAAGGGCCTGGGATGCCAGGTGAACTGGGGCAGAGAGCAGTGAGAAGCCTGATGTGGCCAGGTGCTCAGCTCCCAGTATTGGTGCTCACGTTGGGGTGGCGGAAGGACATACCGACCTCACCCTAAGAGCTCAGCACAAAACCCGACACGTAGTAGGAGTCCAGTAAATGCTGCAGACCCTGAGGATGGAACAGAGGCCCCGCCGATGCTGCAGATGGTGGCCGCCATGACTGATGTGGGTATGCCATGGTAGTAAAGAAGTAAACTGGAAAATAATCCAAGAGCCAGATGTGGGAAAAACCCTGACTCAATTAAAGACTGACGATTGAAGGGGTCAGGGCTTCAAAGCCAGGTACGTCTCACACATCAGCGCAAGGTGTTACAAACTCTTGTATTCTCGAGGGGGAAATTGCTCCAGCAAGTGGTGGACAGCATTGGGAAGCAATTCAATGTTTGCTGGTTAACTGGGTTGTAGTTGAAATTAATGGCCTGTGAGTGAGGGAAAACAGCCAAGTCCACACAGAACATCTGAGGGCTGCATCTGCTAAGGAGAAAGAAGTCAGCAGGAAGGAAGGCAGAGAGGGAAGAGGAGGGAGGAAAGGGAGGGAGAGAGACAGAGAAAGAGAGAGAGACACACACACACACAGAGACAGAGAGAGAGACACAGAGAGAACAGATTTTCTGATTCCAATTTTCAAAAGAAAAAGATGAAGAAAAGACACCACCCAGCAGCTAATTGCTCACAGGCCAGTGCCTGTGCTAGCTCAGATGCAAGAGCTGACATGATAAAATGTTAGCATCTTGCAATCTGCTGTTAATAAAATGTAGCACAGAGGCACAGAGGGTTTTACAGCTGCTGGCAGGATGCTGTGTGCCTTGGGGAGCCCTCTGCGGCCCACCTACCCCCTGCTGCCTCACCAGGGCAGGTGTGGGGTCCGGCCCGGGCTCTGGGGAAGAGGCCCAGGATGCCACAGGTGGAGGGTGGGCCTCTCCCAAAGGAGTGGAACCTGGGCTGCAGGCTGCTTGCCAAGATGTCTCTGCAAACTGGCCATGCAGGGATCTCTGGCCAAGGGTCGCTGCAGGCAGGGGTTCGCAGTGGGAACCCTGCTGGAGAGGAAAACCTCAGCAGGAGAAACATTTAGGAAACGAAGTAGCAGCCATTGCAGGAGGTCAAAAGCCGCCTGGCTGTCTCTTAGTGGGGCTGGTTATACTCAGGCTGCACCGATTCCATCAAGCGGTTGGCAGCAGGAAAGGACAGGGCAAGGAAGAAGCCCGAGGACATGGGAGGAAAGGCCTGCGGGTGTCTGCTCGGGCCTGGGAGAGGCAGGAAAAGGGACACCACCTCCGCCACGCCGCTGCCCCACAGGCCGGCCTGTCGGCAAGTTCTGCCTTCAAATAGCCCCAGAACCTCCCACTTCCTCTCCTCATCTTGGCCCCACTCCACTCTGGTCTCACCCTCTTTCAACCTGGTCCTCTGGCTCCTGCCCCTCACAGTTCGCCCTTGTGTGTACTTGAGTCAGGACACGTCTATCTTTGGCTCAGTAACACTCTGTGGCTCTCGTCTCATTCACAGCAGAACCCCAAGTCCTCCCCATAGCTCTAGAGACCCTGCGCATTCTGCCTTGTCACTGCCTCACCTCATCTCTTCTCCCTCTCTCCCCCTTACCTCACAGCTCCAATTTCCTTATAAAAATATGAAACATCGGGCTGCGGATATAGCTCAGTGGAATAAGCACCTGCCTGGCAAGCGCAAGGTCCTGAGTTCGATCCCCAGTACCGCCAAAAAAAAAAAGAAAAAAAGTATGAAACAGTCTGGCCTCAAGAATGAAGAAAGTTGAGTGTGATGGCACACATCTGTAATCCCAGTACTCTGGGAGGCCGAGGCAGGAGGATCACAAGTTCAAGTCCAGCCAGGGAAATTAGTAACTCACAGAGACCTTATCACACAATAAAATATTAAAAGGGGCTGGAGAAGTATCTTAGTGCAAAGACCTTGGGTTCAATACCTAGTGCCACAAAAACAAAACAAAGAAAGGTATGCAGTTCTCCTAGCATTAAACGCAAAGCTCATAAATGGGATCCTGGAGAGAATTAAGGGCTCTATCCTTGAAAAGGGGGAAAAGTCATATCTTGATTTTTACTAACTTCTCAACTGTAATTCAGTGTTTCCTTCAATTATAGGCAACAAACCCCTGGAGAATTAGCAATGCTCTGGTCACCAATAGAAACTACAGATATTTTCATAACATTTTACCCCTGCTGAAAGTATCTGAAAAGGTCAATTACTGTACTACTTTGAAATTGTTAATAGTAATTAAGACTCCCTGCTAGATCTTATTAGTTAATGTGTTACTCAAAAGGTACATGTCTCACTAAATCACAAGGGTGTTTCTCTATTTCACCAAGTATATTAAACACAGTGGTTTCCTCTGTGAGATTATTTTTTATTTTCACTGAAAGTACTATTCTGAGAAGGCTCCATAGGATCACTAGACTGACAAAGGGGTTCATAGTGTGTGCATGTGTTTGTGCGCACAGCACACACACACACAGGCTCAGAAAACCCTGCACAGAGTAACATGCAGAAGAGTATAAATCATGTGCCACTGTGCATGTGTTTGTTTAAAAAACACATTAATGGAACAGAACAGAGAATCCAGGAACAGACCCACAGAAATACGCTTGACTGATTTTTGACAAACACAAAAAGAATTCAGTGGAATAATATATTAGAGCAACTGGACATACATCAGGCAGAAACTGAACCACAACCAATAACTAAATCAACCCAAATACCAAATAACAAACTGAATCCAAATAACGTATTGTGTGGACTGCAACAAGGTCAACTGGACATCATACTATAGTTTGCACAATATTACTGTTGGTGGAAACTGGGTAAGTGGTACATAGGATTTTTCTGTCCTGTTTATTAAAATTGCATATAAATCTATAATTATCTCAACATAAAAGTTTCATTAAAAGAAAAGGCTTGCCTATGTACAAATCATCCCTGGAGGAAGACGAAGTAGAGGGACTCTCGGAGGAATACAAATGATGAGAGTAAAAAGTGAGAAATACATCTGCTCCTGGCTTTTACTTTTACACTGTTTTTTATTACTGTATCTACAATGAGTATTTTTAAACAAAACTGACAAAAAGCGTGAAGAAACCTAAAGAAGTGGCCGTGAAAAGAAATTACGCTAGTTTAAAAAAACTTGTTTCCTCGGTTACATTTGAATGAAAAACAATAATATTAAAAACCTTCCCACCTACCATATTAAAGAGTTTAGGCTCGGAAACAGCCTCTCTGGGATTTGGTGTCCAGACGCCTGAATACAGCAGGAGTGAGGAAAAGGAGGGAAGTGGCTCACGAGGACCCAGGAAGGGTCTGAACGGAGTCCTGAAGCCTGTGGGGAGAGCGGAGAGAGGGACTAAACACGGAAGGAGGGGGGAGCAAGTGGCACTTTCTGCCTGAGCCCTGGCTGGCTGCACGGGGAGGGCAGCTCAAACCCTCAGACACACAGTAACCACTGGCAAAGCCACAGGCCTCCGTGGAGAGATGCACCAGCGGCACACAGCAGTGTAAACACAGTGGACTGCAGTGCCGGGTGAGTTACTTGGGTTCAGAGACCCCCCACCCCCAGGACAGGGTAACTGGCCGGTCAGCAAGGAGAGCACAGCAGCTGCAGGCTGGTTCCGCCTCGTGGCTCCCAGTGTCAGAGTGAGGTGGACCTGAGTTCAAGTCAGCAGGAGGTCAAGGATCCAAGTTCAAGCTGGCAGGAGGCACAGGGATTGTTGCAGGGTGAACAACTTGAGTTCCAGCCAGAAACTAGCCTGGAAGGAGTGTCAAGATGGCAGAATGGTAATCGTCAGAGACAGAGCCTCTCTGAGAGTTGTTGTCCAGATGCTGGAATATAGCAACTCGAGGAAGATGAGGAGAGATGTGGGTCCTCTGGACCCAGGAAGGATCTGAAGTGTGAATTAAAGCTCACAGAGAGAGTTAAGAGAGAAGCTTCGACAAAGAAGGAGGTAGTCCTGAGATGGGACTCGCTGCAAGAGAGGAGTGATTCAAACCTGTGGACAAACCTGATGACCCAAGAGGCCTCCACAGAGAGATGCAACAGTTGCTGGGGAGCAATGGACATGAGACTGCACTGACTGGCAGTGAGTGCCGAGGGCTCAGTCATCCTGCAAGAGACAGCAATTGGCAGGGAGCCATCTTGGAGAGGGACTGACTGAGCTCAGAACTCAGAGCAGCTGCTGACTCCATGGAGCGGCTCCCAGCTGGCTTCAGGCCCTTCCCAAGGTGCACCGACTGCTACAGGATGAATGAATCTGGTCTCAGGCCCCACGACAAGAATGCAGCCTGAACTTCGGGGGAAATAAGGTACAGTCTTGCTGAGATTATCCACTACCCCACCATAAAGCTACTGCTGAATGCTGGGATAAAACAACACAGGTCTGGAGTCTGTCTCCACATGTTGTCTACCAATGAGAGCAGAGACAAACCTGGAAGTGGACTTCTCCCTCTCCCTCTCCCTCTCCCTCTCCCTCTC
>PVLD010009838.1:0-74433 GCA_004027595.1 Dinomys branickii | reverse complement strand
ACCCATTGCCCAGCTGCAAGGGGTGGGGAACGGTAATGCTGGAGCCACATGGTCTGGACCCGCCCCCACCCATAGCACGACAGGGTGGAGCCGGGCGGTCCGCTGTGAGCATATGTGCTTTCCCACCTCCAACCATGGCAGTTTGTATACACCCCTGTATGTTATAGTATAGTCTGAGGCAGCTATATCTCTTCCCAAGATGAGAGTCCAAGGATATAGATAAACCCAGGAGTACAGTTATTATCACAGGGAAGATGACTGATTGAGTGGTAGGGCAACGGAGATGAGGGAGGAGAAAAAACGAACTGATGAAAAGGGCCATCATCTGTGTAACCTCAGTAACAAAGATGAAGGTAACATTATGTAGGACAGCATCCAGAGCTAATTCCCTTCTATGTTCTCTATAATTCTGTATTTCCTCAGTCGTTTTTGTATTAGCAGTAATGAAGATAACTTTATATTATACAGCATCCAGTGCAAATTCCCTACTATCTTATCTATAATTTGATATTTCCTTTAATGTTTTTGTGTTAACTAATGTGAAGATAACTATGTAATACAACATCCAGCTCTAATTCCCTACTATATTCCGTATAACTTTGTATTTTCTGTATTGTTTATGGCTTTTCTGGTTCATATGTCTCCATTCTTTTGTCTTTAAAATAAAATAAAAAAAAAAAAACAAGCCAATTCTTGTAGTGATTTGAAAGAGTATGAGAGCATATGAACAAAGCTTAGCACTTTTAAGATTTACTTTCGTAAAGCATGTTGACATACATTAAATGTTTTACCTGTATTTGAACATCAAAACAAATATAACACAAAAATCTAATGCTAATGCTGATCTTCCATGCCTAACTTGGATTTAGATATTGAATAATTTATATTGTATAGAATGAAACTTTCAAAGCTTCATCAATGCTTTCATTGTATGTACTATCATTCCTTACCACAACCTTCACTCAAACTTAAAAAACTGGTGTGAAGAGTAGTTATTTCAAGCCGGGTGTGGTGGTGCACACCTGTAATTCCAGCACTCAGGAGGCTGAGGCAAGAGGATCACTGTGAGTTTGAGGTCAGCCTGGGCTACATAAGTTCAAGGCCAGTCTGGATAACATAGTGAGACCCTGTCTAAAAAAAAAAAAAGTGCAGTTATTTCTTTTCTTGAATATTCTATAACTTACCATTTTGACTTAACCTTAGAAATTTCACAGCATGAAAGATACATGAATAGAGTACCCAAAAATATATTTTAATACAGGTTAATTTTGTTTATAAATACCTTTAACTTTAGGAATACCTTTAACTTTCAGATAGTAAAAGAACAACCAAAAAAGTCTGTGTAAATATCAAAGGTGTCTTGGGTCAAATTATTTCCTAATGCAAGTAATATATCATGTCAATCAATTTCTCAATCAAATTTACAAAAGCCTTAAAAAAATTACACTTTTTTACACTTGATCTTAGCCAAAGGCCACGAAGCAATAAAATTACACTTTGTTTTGTCTTTTTGAGACAGGGTCTCGCTATGCAATTCAGGTTGGGTTTGAGCTCACCATCCTCCTGCCTCAGCCTTCCGACTGCTGGAGTTACATACAGGCATTACAGGCGTACACCACCACACCCGGTTACTGTTTTTATCGCTTTATTTCAGTACACCTCCACAGCTGGACTCTCAGCAGAGCTCCACAAACATTTGCAGAGATGAATAGCTTCACACACGACCACGTGAATATGCCGATAGCGTACATTCTTTTGGTAAAATCGGTGGGCTCCCTCCTCACAGGACGGGGAGTAGTAAGGCAAGTTTGAGGCTCACGAGGACCACGTGGTCCCAAATTCTAAGGAGTATGTCCTGCGCAGGCGCGGCCCCGTCCCCGCGCAGGCGTAGACACGGCCCCGGCGTTCAGCCAGCGGCCGTTGGAGGCGCGCAAGCCGGCAGGCTGTTGCTTGGGGACTTGAGAGCGTCGGCAGCGAGAACCGGCGCCATGGTGGAGAAGGAGGAGGCCGGTGGCGGCATTAGCGAGGAGGAGGCGGCGCAGTATGACCGGCAGATCCGCCTGTGGGGATTGGAGGCTCAGAAACGGTCAGGGCCGGTGTGGCGCGAGGCGTCTGGGCTCTTGAGGGGGGCGGTGGTCGGAGGGGTCCTGGCGCCTCAGAGGGCGGGAGGCCCGATTTGAAGAGCGGAGGCGGGATTTCTGTGCCGGGCTCTCCTGAGGAGGCTGTGTTTCTGGAGGACGTGAAAGGTGGGATGTCGCGGGTGGAGGGGGGTCGGAGGCCTCGAGGCGGGTGTGGGGGTCTGGAGAGCCGGAGCGGCCCCGGAAGCCGTGGGGGCGGGGCTGGGCGGGCCGAGGGCGTGCGCGCGGGTGCTGGAGTCGCGGTTCATTCATCCCGCGGAGGCGGGGGGCGGGGGTGTGCGCCCACCGAACTGGCTCGGGCCCAGCGTGTTTGTGGCTCCTGGGGGGGTGCGGCTCAGGGTAAGAGAATGTGGATTTTAAGGATTGGAGAGGCTAGGAGAGTCAGAGGGGCTGCAGGGAGCAAAAGAGGATATTGGTGCGGAGGTCTGTGTTTCCAGAGCCCACGGGAGACGCCCTGTGGGTGTTCAGTGCAGTTAACCTGGAAGATGAGATCTCAGAAATGTGATTGATTCAGTTTTGGGGGTTCTGGGGGTTCCTGCTTGCTACGTAAGCATTCTGCCAACCACCACTGCCCAATAGACCCAGCCCTATTTATTTATTTATTTATTTATTTATTTATTTATTTATTTATTTATGCTACCGGGAATCAAACTCAGCACCTTACCAATAGCCCCAGCCCTATCTATCTATCTATCTATCTATTTATTTATTTATTTATGCTACCGGGAATCAAACTCAGCACCTTACGCTTGCCAGGCAGGTGCTCGTGCAGCTGAGCTATATCCCCGGTCCCTCTTCATTTATTTATTTACTTAATACTTTTTTAGACAAAGTCTGACCAGACTGTTAAATTGCCCAGGGTGGGCTGGAACTTGCAATCAATCATCCTGGTTTATCCTCCCGAGTATCTGGAGTTACAGGCGTTTGCCCCTGTATCTGGCTCAGTCACGTATTTCTTGAGCAGTGTTTATTTCTTGAGCAGTGTTTGCAGGCTCTGAGCATGTATCAGAGGAATAGAGAGCCTCCTTCCCCATGTAGGCAGACAGTAAACGTGAAAAAAACAGGTAATGCAGTTGGTAGGGAGAAAAAACTAGGAATCGACCAATAATCAGTGAAAGGTTATGAAGGTGGAGAGCTGTTTTCATAGTGTGGCTAGGGAAGGCCATTGAGGAGGTGGTGTTGAGCCTCAGCTTCGTCCAGGGAAAAGCCATGCAGCCACCTGGAAGAACTTTCTAGTGCAGGGAACAGCAACTGTAAAAACCCTGAGGCCTGAGCTGCTTGGAAGATTGGAGAACTTGGGCGGCTGGAGCCAAATGAGTTAAGGAGTAGCTTTTATTCTAACTGTTGGGAAACCTGTTGGAGTGTTTGAGTGTGGGAGTAATTCGATATGATTTGTGCTTTGAAAGGATGATTGTGTGTGGAGAAAAAGGCACAGTGAGCAGGAGTGCATTTAAAGATTCTGGTCAACTGTGGAGGTCATAAACTGGAGACAGAAACTGGTGCTCAATGAGCAAGGTGCTGCGTATGCCTGTAATCCCAGTAATTTGGGAGGCTGAGGTAGGAGGGTCACCATGAGTTCAGGGCCAGCCTAGGCCACAGTGAGTTCAAGATCACCCTGGGCTACGTAAGAGTCCCTATCTCAATGCAAGGAAACACAGAAGTTCTTGTGTCTATTTGACCTTTCAGCTGTCTGTAGTAGGAAGGACAGTGATTTCATTCCCTGTATACACAAGATGGGAGGCTTCTTACTTGGCCTCTCAGAGGGACTAGTAGATCTCTGGAAGCTGGGGCTCCTTTGTGAAATGGAAGAGCTGAAAATTGGGAGACTGATAAGGTGGAGAGGGTGGTGGATGTTATATGAGACAGCTTTCCCAAAAATCAGTGTCATGAAAAAAAGGGAGATGTTATAGATTAAACACAAGTAGAAATGTGACAGCGTCATGTGACATATAAACTGTGCTGGACTCTGGTTCAAAAATGACTTATGTCAAGCATGATGGCACATGCCTGTAATCCCCGACTCCCAAGTGCTGCCATTATGGGTGTGAACCACCATGCCTGGCCTTTTTTTTTTTTTTTTTTTTTTTTCCCCTGAGACAGGCGTTTGCACTGTTTGTTTGTTGTTGTTGTTGTTGTTTTTTGGTCTTTTTGAGACAGGGTCTCACTATGCAGTTCAGACTGGCCTTGAACTCACTATGTAGCCGAGGCTGGTCTCGAACTCACCACCATCCTCCTACCTCAGCCTCCTGAATGCTGAGATTACAGGCGCTGGGCACCAAGCCCGGCCTTTTTTGTTTGTTTGTTTGTTTGGTTGGTTTTTTTAGGCTCTTGCACTCTAGTGTAGGCTGGCCTTGAACTTATGTAGCCTGGACTGGCCTCAAACTTGTGGTAGTCTTCCTGTCTCAGCCTCCCAGTACTGGGATTACAAAGGTTGGTTTTTATTTGTTTTGTTTTTCGTTTTTTGTTGCAGTGCCAGGGGTGGAACTCAGGACCTTGTGCTTGCCAGGCAGGTGCTTATGCCACTGAGCTATATCCCCAGCCCTTGGGATTACAAATGTATGGGGCAACTTTTTTTTTTTTTATTAACTAATGGAACTAGGTATTAAACCAGGGCCTTGAGCACATGGTAGGTACATCCCTATTTTTTTTTTTTTTTTTGGCGGTACTGGGGATCGAACTCAGGACCCTGTGCTTGCTAGGCAGGCGCTTATTCCACTGAGCTATATCCCCAGCCCTACATCCCTATTTTGAGAGAAGGTTTCGCTAAACTACCTCCTGCCTCAGTATCCTGAGGAGATAGCTGAAATGTTTTGTAACCAGAGGTTGGAAGATAGAGACAGTACTGAACGGCTTTAAATGCCTCCTTTACTTTTTTTTCTTGTTAGATTTTTTTTTTTTCTTAAATGCAGATTTAGACCCTTTACTGGGCTCTCACTGATTGGTTGGTTGGTTTTTTTGAGACAGAGGCTCGCTATGTAGCCCAGGTTCAGTTTGAACTTGTGGCTATCCTCCTGCCTCAGCCTCCTAGTGCTAGGATTACAGGCATGTGGCACCATGCCTAGCATAGGCCTTTTAATAATCAAGCAATGGAGATTGAAATTTTCAATGAATTCACATTCGGTATACCTACATAATGTTCGTTGAGTGTCTGTTATGGGCCTGGTATTATGCTAGAAGTGTTTATACATACATTTTACCAGGCTGTCAAAGGAAAGTTTTTTGGTTTGTGTTTTTTTTGTTGTTGTTGTTACTGGGAATTGAACCCAACCTGGTGCTTGCCGGGCAGGTGCTATGCCCTGAGCTATATCCCCAGCCTTATCAAAGGCGTTCAATGATATGAACTCAGAATTTAGTATCCTCATCTTACAGATGAATAAACTGAAGTTTAGAATGATTGTGTAGCTTTACCTGTAAGTGGCAGGGTTCAGAATTTAAACCCAAGTTGTCACATTCAGAGGGCATTAATGATTAGCAGTGGCCATTGCTAAAGGAACATCAGGGAGATCAGAGCTTGAGCAAAAGTTAGTGGGTTTGGAGATTAGAAGGCCTTTGGTAAATTTTGAAGATATTTCCAGATTCCTGGAGGAGAACTAGGCTATTGAAAGAGAGCTTTGGAGCTGCAACTTGTGGTTGGTTGCAAGATCAGCTAAAAGGAAGGGTGATAGAAAATAGTGACAGCAGGGACCTGGGGTGGTCAGCGAAGTGCTCAACCTTTCTGTAGTCATAGATTTGACATGTGTGTTATATTCTCTTTGGACACATTGTTATATGCTGATTTGCAAGCCATTGGGAGTCCTCTGGAAAGTTGTGTAACTTGTCTTCTTCCCTCCATTCACTGTGTGTCTGTGATGAGGCCTGTTCATTACTAACATGTTGCTTGCTTTGTGTGCTGTCAGTCTTCTCCCAATTTCTTCCTAGGGAGGTGAAATGGCCACTTGATTCTTTTTCCCTTTTTGGGGGGGGTACCAGGAATCCAACCCACGACCTTGTGTTTGCCAGGCAGGTGCTGTGCTGCTGAGCTATAATCCCTGACAAAATTTATTTGAACTTTTTTTTTGTACCAGGAATCAAACTCAGGACCTTGCTCTTGGCCAGATGGATGCTTGTGCCATTGAGCTATATCCCCGGCTGAAATGGCCACTTGAAAAGCTTGTGTCTTTAAGGCTGTGATTGGCAGTGGAAGGGGGTCCCATAGGAAAAAAGACAAAGACATAGGCCTCCAGCCTTTCTCTTTTTTTGAAATGGGTGCTATGTTGGTGTTACGGTTGATACATTGTGTCACTTTTGGAGAGTCTAGAGGTTTGGCTGAGTGACTCAGCAGAAAGTCAGGGTACGCATTTGTATTCATCTTGAGCCTGTGGAAGAGGAGGGCATGGAGATTATGTGAGAGCTACACGCCCCCTGGGTAGGGGTAGCCTGTTTTACAATGAAAGGGAGGTAAAGAGGGCTGCTTGCCCCTCATTCTTCCCTTTTGCTCTTGTGGTTTTGGCTGCCATGAGTGTTTGCCCTCTGCCATGTGCCGCTCTGCCTCTTAGCCAGCCAAGTACAGCCTGAAACCTCCATAAACTGTAAGCTAAATAAATCTTTCCTTCCTTAACTTTGGACATTGGGTATTTTGTCTCAGCAATGAGAGAAAAGTAACGAAAACAATTTGGTACCAGAGAAGTGGGGTTGTTGCTGTGACTATACCTGATGATGTGATTTAAGAGCCTTTGGAAATGGCTTGTGGGAAGAGTTTGGAAAGGTTCAGAGATGTCACCTGAAAGAGCAGAGCTGGAACGCCTTCGGCTGTTCTGTCTGGTCGATTCTGGTCAGAGCTCAGAAGACCAGAAGGCTGACAGAAATCCTGCCAGTAAAGACCAGGTTCAGGAGGTTTCTGTTGGGAAGAAAGACTGCATTGATTGTTGGACTCCAGATGATGTGTGTTATGGCTTGGCAGTAGGAAGCTTCAGTAAAGCTGTGGACTGCAAAGATAGAGCTGAGGAGATCTCTATTGCTGAGAAGGAACAAGAGAATGGAAAGGATGGCACGAGGGTATCACAAGAAGCAGCAAGTGTCCACCCTTTGCAGCCTCAAAACTGTAAAGGTGAAAGACCTTGCCTTGAGAAGGAAGCCACAGAACACCATGTTCCAGAATGGCGGCGGCGGTGGCTGTACCAGGTTTCAGAATGGAGGCAGCATAGAGAATTTGTTCCTGAGAATTGGATTCAGCGTGCTCAGCGATCCAGGCACTCAACCCCTATGGCTAAAAGACACAAAAACTTGGCTACTGCTCCAGGTGGCAGGAGACCTTGGCATCATCCACACGGCCCTGGCTTAAGGTGCATGGAGAATGCAAGAGTTCTGAGGTTAAAGAGGCTTCAGCCCAGATTTCAGAAGGCCTGGGAGGGCAGGCAGTGTGCCCCTGAGAGGGCAATATGTGAAGTTGGGAGTGTGAAGCAAAAGGTGCACTGGAGGCCTCAGAAGTTTAGAAAAAACGGGACTGTGGATCATCTGAGGAAAGCTGCAAGGAGGGAGCAAAGTAAGCCTAAGAGAGAAGCCATGGAGGCTGTAATCACCAGAAGTGCCATAGGGGTGGATTCACACAAGCCCTTTGGAGCTCACAATGTGCTATAAGTTGCTTCAGATGCTGGATGTGGAATTACAGGACACAATGTTAGCCCTGTTGGATTTTGGGCTTGCTATGGTCCCAATGTTCTATATGCCCCTGTTGGTACCTTTTGGATTGGTAATGTTTATTTTGTGCCATTGAATGTTGCAAGTATTTAACTTTGCATTTGTCCGGGGTCTTGTAAGTAAAGAATTTGCCCTAGACCTGGGAGGAGACTTGGGCCTTGGACTTTTCAGCAATGCTGAAACTGTTAGGACTTTGGCATCTCTTGCAGATGGACTAAATACCTTTTGCGTAAAGGTATGTGCATGAGACTTTAGGGGGTGAAATGTTAGGGTTCTCATGTCTTTGTATCTGGAAACTGGTTTAAAGAAATGGGTCTGGTTACCACGTTGACAAGGGGTGGGTTGTTATGGTTGATACATTGTGTCAACTTGGGGAGTCCCGAGGTTTGGCTGAGTGATTCAGCAGGAAGCCAGGGTGCTTACTGTGTGTATATCCTGAGCCTGTGAAGAGGAGGGCATGGAGATTATGTGAGTGCTACATGCCTCCTGGGTGGGGGTAGCCTGTTCACAATGTAAGTAAAGAGGGCTGCATGTCCTCCATTCCTCCCTTTTGCTCTTGTGGTTTTGGCTGTGTTCTACTGCCATGAATGTTTGCCCTCTGCCATGTGCCACTCTGCCTCTGAGCCAACCAAGTGAGTATGGACTGAAACCAACACAAACTATAAGCTAAATAAACCTTTCCTTCCTTAACTTTGGACATTGGGTATTTTGTCTCAGCAATGAGAGAAAAGTAACCAAGACAATTGCAGATTGAATGCCTGGGCTAGGGAGGTGCTCTACCACTGTAGTACACTATCCAGCTCTTTTTCCTTTCTCTCTTGCTCTTGCTCTTGCTCTTGCTCCCCCTCCCCTGCATCCTCTCCCCCTTCCCCCTTTCCCTTTCCCTCCTTCCTTCTTTCCATGGTTTTCTAGAATCCATTTTTATCTTGAGCCAGGGTATTGGTAGTGGTGCAGACCAGGCTTGAATCTGTGGGCTTCCATCCTTAGCCTCCAGAGTGCTTGGATTACAAGCATCTGTTGCCATGCTCAGCCTTTTTTGAAATTTTCAAACTCCCTAAATTTTTTTTTTTCGGTACTAGGGATCGAACTCAGGACCCTGCGCTTGCTAGGCAAGCGCTTATTCCACTGAGCTATATCCCCAGCCCCTCAAACTCCCTAAATTGTCTAGGCTGATCTTGAGTATGTGATCCTCCTGACTCAGCCTCCATAGTAGCTAGGATCATAGGTGTTTGCCACCAAGCCTGGCTCCTTTTTTGGGGGTGGGGGGAGGATATAGGTGTGCTTCAGTCTGGTGCCTTGGAACTTGGTATGTTTGCCCATGCTTGTCTCAAACATGAAAATATCTTGTCTTAGCCTTCCCAGTGCTAACTATTACAGGCATGTGCCACCACATCTGGCCACTGCCTTCTATCCCTCCTCCTCTTCCCTCCTCTTCTTTAGTGCTAGGGATTTGCACTGAACTGCATCCTCAGCTTTCTTTTTTTTTTTTGAGACAGGGTATTTCAAAGTCTCTGTTAGCCAAGCTGGGCTTGCATTTGTTATCCTGTTTCAGCTTTCTAGAATGCTGGAATTACAGATATGTGCCAGCATGGTTTTTCAACCACCGTTCATTAAAAATTTCTAGCCTTGGCAAGATATAGTGGTACATTCCTGTAACCTCAGGATTTGGGAAGCTGAGGCAGGAGGATTGTTGTGAGTTTAATCCCAGTCTGGATTACATAGTGAGTTCAAATCCAGCCTGAACTACATAGTAAAGCCCTGTCTCAGAAAACAAAAAAAATTAAAATTTGTAGATTATACAAGTGCCCATAATTGTCAGAGTTGTGTATGGAGAAGAGCTTTTGCATAGTTTCCTAAATATTGGAATTTACAAAGAATTGATCTGCTACATAAATTGGTAGCATGCCAGGTGTGGTGGCACACACCTGTAATCCCAGCACTGGGGAGGCTGAGGCAGGAGGATCACTTTGCGTTCCAGGTTACCTGAGTTTAGTTTTGTTTTTTTTGAGGCAAGGTCTCACTAAGTAACTCACTATGTAGCTCAGGCTGGCCTTAAACTCTAAGTAAGGTCTTGATTTTTTTTCCCCCATTTCCCTCCCCACCCTTAAATTCCTCTTCCGCACGTTATTTACAAAAGCTTTCTTTTCATTTTTTTCCTTTTTGTATTTTTCTTCGCTCGTTTTTCCTTTCCTCTTCCCCCTTCCCTAGTTCCCCTTCCCATTTAAGCATTTTATTTCTGTTTCACAATATCTGTTACACATTTTGGTCCTTTTGTACATTTTTGGTTTCTGACACCAGAGAAATAATGTCATATTTACATGTGTGTCTTTCAAGGTGCATCCATTTACCTAGAAATGTCTCAGTTTTACCCTTTATGGCTGAGTAGTACTCCATTGTACACAAATAACAAACTCATTGAGAAAGAAATTAAGGAAACCACACCTTTCACAATAGCATCAAAAAATGAAATACTTAGGAATCAAAAGGAAGTAAAAGATTTTTACACTAACAACTATAGTACTCTGAAAAAGGAGATTGAAGAGGGTATCAGAAAATGGAAAGATATCCCTTGCTTTTGAGTAGAAGGACAAACAGTGAAAAAGGCCATACTCCCAAAATTGTTATACAGATATAATGCAGTTATGGTTAAAATATAATTTTCAGACCTCACAGAATTAGAGAAAATTTTCCTAAAATTTATTTGGAACCAGAAGAGACCTAGATTAGCAAAAACAGCCTGGGCAAGAAAGACAAGGCAGTGGGCATCACAATCCCTGACTTGGAGTTACACTAGAAAGGTACTCTGATTAAAAACAGCTTGGTACTGGCAAAACAAGCCCTGAAGGTCACTGGAACAGATTAGAAGATAGAGAAATAACTCCAAATACAGTCACCCACCTTATCTTCTACAAAGAGGCCAAAGATCTTCACTGAAAGATACCCTCCAAAAATGGCGCTGGAAAAACTGGCTTTTCATATGCTGAACTAGACCCATGTCTCTCACTGTACACTAAACTAAAATCAAAGTGGATCAAAGATCTAAATGTTAAAACAAACACTACATCTGCTAGAAAAGAGAATAGATAGAAACCTTTAAGACATAGGTATAGGCAAAGACTTTATGAATAAAACACTGATCGCTCAGCAACTATCACAAAGAGTCAACTTCTGGATCTCATCTTACTAAAAATCTTTTCTTGTTGTTGAAGGTTTTTTTGAGAGTCTCACTGTGCAGTGTTGGCTGGCTTTCAACTCACTATGTAGTCTAGGCTGGCCTTGAACTCAGAGTTATCCTTGTGCCTTGGCTTCCCGAGCGCTAGGATTGCAGGCTTGAGCCACCATGCCTGGTTTAAAAGTTTTTGCACAAAAGAACGAACGACCAACAGAGTATACGTGCTGCCACAGTGAGCACAAATCACCAACAGAATAAAGAGACAACCCACAGAAGAGGAAAAATTTTTTTGTCAGCTGTTCTTCAGTCAAAGGATTAATATCTAGAATATATAAAGAACTCAAAAAAATCGTATCACCCCTTTTTTGGAGGTTAAGTAGGAAAATATATTGGAGAATAGGAGTGGGGAATAAGAATAGCTTCGGAAAGACAGGAAGGGTCCTGAATGAATGAGTTGCCCCCCCCCCCCGGCCACTTTTTTTTAAAGACAGGGTCTGGCTATGTAGTTCAGTGTCTTTAAGCCTGTGATTGGCAGTGGAAGGGGGTCCCATAGGAAGAAAGACAAAGACATAGGCCTCCAGCCTTTTTCTTTTTTTGAAATGGGTGCTATGTTGGTGTTATGGTTGATACATTGTGTCAATTTTGGAGAGTCTAGAGGTTTGGCTGAGTGACTCAGCAGAAAGCCAGGGTACACATTTGTATTCATCTTGAGCCTGTGGAAGAGGAGGGCATGGAGATTATGTGAGAGCTACACGCCCCCTGGGTAGGGGTAGCCTGTTTACAATGTAAGGGAGGTAAAGAGGGCTGTGAACTCACTGTGTATCCCCCGCTGGCCTTAACCGGAGTGATCCTCCTGTCTCCTGCATACTGCCCAAATTTAAAGACCCAGTCCAAAAATGAAATGAACACACACTTCTCAGATGAGGAAGTAGAAAAGGCAAATACAGGAACAAATGTTCAACATCACTGCTCTTTTGAGAGATGCAAATTAAAACAATACTGACATTCCTTCTCACCCCAGAAAGAATGGCTTTTATCAAGAAATCAACCAAGAACAAATACCTGCGGGGTTGTGGGGAAAAGGAACCCTTCTCCACTGTTGGTGGGACTGTAGACTGGTGCAAGCACTGTGGAAATCATATGAAAATTCCTCAAAAAACTAAAACTAGAGGTTCTATTTGACCTAGCTATTCCTCTTTTTGGTATCTTCCTGCAAGCTTCATAGCACAGGGGTATATGTGCACCCATGTTTATAGTGGAGCAGTTTGTAATAGTCGTAGAAACAGCCAAGTGCCCATCAGCTGTGAATGGATAAAGATGTGAGTTTTTAAAAACATAATGCAGGACTACTCACTCATAAAGAAGGGTAAACTTGAGACATTGCTACTACATAGTTCAAGGCCAGCCTGTACTACATTGTGAGACTGTGTCTCATAAAACCCTTTTTTATAGTCGCAAATCTATTGGCCAGCAGACCTTAGATTTATGTGGTGCTATTCTGAATTCTTACCAGTCTTTTTCAGGGGGAATAATCACATGTTCTGTAGAATTTTTTTTTTTTTTTTTTTTTTTTTTTTTTTTTTTGGGACCGGGGATCGAACTCAGGGCCTTAAGTGCTTAGCGGCAAGCACTTACCCCACTGAGCTGTACCTCCAGCCCCATTAATTTTTTTTTTTTTTTTTTTTGTGGTACTGGGGATTGAACTCAGGACCTTGCACTTGCCAGGCAAGTGCTTATTCAACTGAGCTATATCCCCAGCCCTCTGTAGAATTATTAGTGGTTTTAATTATAGGATGCTGGCTAAGATCTTGATGATGTTATTGTATAATGATGTTTCGTTTTTTCTTTTTTTAAAAAGTTTCTATTTTTCTAGTCTGAAAAATGGTGCTTCTGAAACATTTCTGATTCAGGAGATTTCAGATATTGTGAACCTCCCCTGCTTCCCAGTGTCCCTGGAGTCAAATCTTAGGATAGCCTAGCCTCCACTGCCTTTTTTAGCTTCATCTTCTGTTACTCTACAGATTTAGAAAGATCTAAATAATGCCTGTGTACACCCTCTTTTCATGGTCTTATGTATTTTGCTTATGTGTTAATAATATAAATAGTACTCCTCACGATCTCTTTGGCTATCACACCAGTCTGAGCCTTGCTATCTTCTCCCACTTCCTGTGACACCTTCCTCATCTCATGGCTACCCATCATGGTTAGAAAAAAGTCCAGAGCCCTTCCAATCCCTATAGTAGCCTTTATGATATGGCCCCAGGTTCTGTCTACAACCTTGATTCCTGTCATTCTTCGCTTTGTGCACAGGTCTTTGTCTGTCCTTCTGTCTCTGAAGTATGCTGGTGTACTCCTGTGCTTCAGGCAACTACACTTCCTTGGTTTGCTCTGCTCCCTAATATTTGTGTTTGACCTTTTTTTTTTACTGGTACTGGGACTCAAACTCAGGACCTTGTGTTTGCCAGGCAGGTGCTTGTGCTATTGAGCTATATCCCCAGGTTCTTGTATTTGACCTTTATTTAGATTTTTATTCAAATAAGACCTCCTCAGAAAGGGGGTTTTATTTTCATGATCACTCTGTCTAAAAACCTGCCTTCTATGCCAGATGTCATGGTGTATACCTATAATTCTAGTACTCAGGAGGCTGAGGCAGGAGGAGTATGAGTTTGAGTGAGTTGAGACCAGCCTGGCTACATAGTTTAAGGCTAACTGACTACACAACGACACCCTGTCTCATAAGACAAAACAAAACAAAAAAAGCCCCAAATCCTCTGTCACCCTTAATCCTTATCATGCTCGACTTTCATCACTTAAGTTTTGGCTTGATTTTCCTTTCTCCCCAGTACTTGGTATTGAACTCAGGGCCTACATACTGAGCTACCTGTCCCCCTCGTTTTGAGACAGGGTCTTGCTAAGTTGCTCAGGCCAGGCAGGAATTTGTGATTCTTTTCCCTTGGTCTCCCAGACCAGGGAGATTACAGGTTGCACCATCATGCCTGGTGCTGATTGACATGTATCTGTTTATCTATTTCTTCCGACTCTGGGAGGGAGCAACTGTTGTATTTACAGTATTGCTGTATTTCTTTTGTGTGTGTGTGTGTGTGCGTGTGTGTGTGTGTGTGTGTGTGTGTCTTTGAGACAGGATCTCCCTTTGCAGTTCAGGCTGGCCTTGAGCTCACTTTGTAGCCTAGGCTGGTCTCAAATTCACAGTGATCCAATGATCCTCCTTCTCAGCCTCCTGAGTGCTGAAATTACAGGCGTGTGCCACCACTCCTGGCTGCTGTATTTATTACCCTAGCCAATACCTGTTGAGTGAATTTGTGCAGGATGGGTTGGAACCTATCTGTTTAGTAGATTTGAGACTATGAGGCTTCACTTCTATGTATTTTGTGAAAACCAAAATTAGTTCCCTGTTATTTTGTTCTTCTCTGATTCAGCAAGGTCCACTGTTGTATATCATCAGGTTAACAGTGTCTCCCTTAACAGGCTTCGGGCCTCCCGTGTGCTTCTGGTTGGCATGAAAGGACTTGGAGCTGAAATTGCCAAGAATCTCATCTTGGCAGGAGTGAAAGGACTGACCATGCTGGATCACGAACAGGTGCGCCTTTGACACCCTGTGACTGCCCTCCCCTTTGCTCTGCACATTTTGTGATTGCCTACTTGTGCTGTGAAAGAAAGGTTGTAGTGAGTGGAACTCTAGCCTTTGGAGATTAACAGTGCTGGCACTGGCTTTGAATTCGAACTGTACCACATTCTAGCTGGATGACAATAGAGACTCAAGGTCAGCAGACAGAGCTTGCCAGTTTGTAAAATGGAGTTAATAACATCTTTAGGAAGGTAGTTGTAAGGAATAGAGAAATGATTTTCCAATTTATCTCTAAAAATCATCTGAATAACTAACTGAAAGTAGAATGGCCCAGCTGACCTGGATAACTTATTTTCCTAATCAGTAGACAATCAGGATATTAATGAAAAATTTAAAAATCCACTTTATATGGGTGTTTAGGAAGATCTGGAAAGTTTTTGTTTTGTTTTGTTTTGAGAAGCTAGGATTTGAGCTCATGTCTGCCTGATTCCAAAGCCTTGGTACTTGGCAGCGCTGTGTCCTGGGGTGTCCTAGTCGGGGAAATTGCAGGTGGGAGAACCATCATGGGTTGTTTGTGAACAACCGTTCATTTACCTGATGGGAGTCAGCTTGACAAAGTGACTGGAAGCAGGTTATATGAGGCCAGTGGCAGTCACTTCTCCCTACTAGAGTCATCTACAGAACTTCATTTGTAAGTAACCTCCCAGAGACCCTAAAGTACAGCTGAGCTTGAAGACCACCTGGGCAGGCAGGAGGAAGACACCATGGCTCTGCAAGTGAAGAGGTGAGGGACGATGATCATCTTGTTCAAAGGGGAGCAGTGAGGGTCTTGCTCTGTAATTCAGGTTGGTCTTGAACTTTGTGTAGCCCAGGCTGGCCTTGAATTTGCAGCAATCCTGCTGCCTCGGCCTCCCGAGTGCTGGGTATACCACCACACCTGGCTAGATGTATTATTTTTGTAAAAAAATTCTACTTCAAGCTGGGGACAGTAGTTCGAGGAAGGCTGAGGCAGAAGGATTGCAAGCTCAAGGCAAAACTGGGCAATTTAGTGAGACCTGTCTGAAGGTAACATAAAAAGGGGTGGAGATATAATTCAGCGTGTGGCCCTGGATTCAGTCCCTAGTTAGTCTCAATCTCTGTCTCGGCCTCTGTCTCTCTCTGTCTCTCTCTGTCTGTCACATATACAACTACTGCATTGTGAAAAGAAACAGTAGTCAATTCACTTATCACTGCCCCAAATTGGTTTTTGATTTGCAGTTTTAAACCTAAGGAAAAAAGTTCCTGAAATCTTACCTGCCTGGGAACAGGGTGCATCTTTCCAATCACACTGCCCTCTAGAGGTAGAAGCATCTCATTCAAAGAAGACCACTGTGTAAAGGGTCACAGTCCTAAGGTAGGATGCTGCAGTGATAGCACTTGGTTTGGAACAGTGAAACTCCATAGGAGCTGGGTATTGTAGTGTGTACCTGAATTCCCAGCTATTTCGGAGTCTGGAGCAGGAATATTTCAAGTTTGAGACCAGCCTGGGCAATTTAGCATGACATTGTCTCAAAGTTAAAAAAGAAAAATTAGCCACATGTAACTGGCATGTGTGTGTAATTCTAGCACCCTGAGACAGGAGGAGCACAGATTAGAGCCTACTTTGGGCAATTTAGCAAGATCTGGTCTCAAAAATGAATGGGGACATAACCCAGTGTGAAGATCGTGAGTTCAGTCATTACCAGCAAAAAAAAAAAAGTAGAAACAATAGGGATAAGGACTTTCTCACTTAGTTGTGGGAATATGTGAATGGAAGATGATCATATAATGAGAGGTGTAATGTGGTCATAATATCACACTGAACAGCGATGACTGCTCCCCACTGAACAAGCTGATCGTCGTCCCTTACCTCTTCACTTGCAGAGCCATGGTGCTTTCTTCCTGCCTGCCAAGGTGGTCCTCAAGCTCAGCTGTACTTTAGGGTCTCTGGGAGGTTACTTACAAATGAAGTTCTGTAGACGACTCTGGTAGGGAGAAGTGACTGCCACTGGCCTCATATAACCTGCTTCCAGTCACTTTAGTCAAGCTGACTCCCATCAGGTAAATGAACGGTTGTTCACGAACACCCCATGATGGTTCTCCCATTTGCAATTTCCCCGACTAGGACACCCCAGGACACAGCGCTGCCAAGTACCAAGGCTTTGGAATCAGGCAGACATGAGCTCAAATCCTAGCTCCTCAGACTGAACAAAGGACTTTCCCTGTCAAATTTAGTTTGCTCATCTCTAAAATGAAGAGATTAATGTCCCTCAGAACTTTGAGTTTGTACTGAACAAGCATCTGACCACATACCTGCTGAGTACCTTGTGGCCTGCTAGGTGCTAGCGATAGAAGTGATGTTCACAGTTTGTTTTTCATTCTCAAGTTTTTCTAGCCACCAGAGTGCAGGTTACCTGACTCAGTTCATAGTAGTAAGAAGATGTCTTAGAGTTCTGAGTAGGAAAAAAAAAAAATAAATAAAAAAAAATAAAAAAAATAAATAAATAAATAAATAGAAAGTTCTGAGTAGGTCTTAAAGAACACAGTGGTGCATCAAGTTTGAGGAGCTGTTTTAGGTAGGGGACATTAGTGGTGGCACAGAAGTGTCTGTCAGCAAGGTAGAAATGGAATATAACAAGTACTTTGGTATTTTTAGAGTGTGAGACCCAATGTGGTGGGGAAGGGCAGGTTGTAGATCAAGACTGTCAGGAGGGCCTTCTAAGGACCTAAATTTTTACTCAGGTCCAAGTAATCATGCAGCTGAAACCAACAACAAATGTGCCAGACTCTTTTTACAGGTATCCACTATATCGACCTTGTAAAGGGAATTCATAACTGCTGAGCTGCAACATGACTTCTAGCCAAGGCCCATTAGATTAGCTCTCTGGAGAGGGCCCCAACTGCAGTCTCCCCCACACTAACCCTTCTCAGCTCAAAAGAGCTAAGTGGAAACTACGCCTCTTCTTCCCTAACTGCAGTTAGAGATAGCTCTTCAGAGGGGGGAATATTACAGACAGGTAGAAATATTATAGGCACTCAGAGCTAGGCCCTTGAGGGAGTCAGTGCAAAAGATGAGAACACATCAAAAACTGGCAGAAGAAGATAAAAGTCACAATGGCCAGATTTACATTCTTCTCTAAGGAAGCTTGAGATTATTGGTACCACTGTTTTGAGATTTCCCATATACATAAACTGTTATCTCCCATCCACTAAGACTAAAGACAAGATTCAGACTATGGATTACTGACCGGGGTTAGTGATGTCATTTGTAGGCCTTGCTGCTTTTGGATCAATATTAGCTAAGTGGCTACACTTGTAATCTTTTTGGATGATTATAATTTGACTCATGTTGTGCCCATCCCTTGCGACTTTGTTCTATAAAACTTTCTCAGAGAAATGGGCTCATTAGCAACCCGTTTGGGACCCTTCCTTTCTCTCAGGAGCTGTTCCTGTTCCCCATTCTAACTTTCCAATAAATTTTCCTACTCATAAAGTTTTCACCCAGTCTTGTAGGCACTAAAAGTGCATTAAACAGTTTTATTTTTATATTGATTTATTGATATTTGGTCTTCCTGAGACAGGGTCTCACTATGCAGTTCAGCTTGGCCTTGAACTTACTTATGTAGCCCAGGCTGGTCTCAAACTTGCAGCAATCCTCCTGCCTCAGCTTCTCAAGTGCTGGGATTACAGGCATGCACCACCAGCTCGACCTAAACAATTTTAAATAGGGGCAGAAGGTGACCTCGTCAGCTTTGGACTTTAATCATTAATAAAGTAGGTCATTACAATGGGGATAGGGTACCAGTAAATAGATCTGAGCAAATCACTGATGGTTGTGTGAATTATGTTTAGTACAAAATACTTGGCAGAAGACCACTTAGATTGCTGCTTTAGTGCACTGTGTGGATGAGTGGTATAAACAGTCTGAGCGGAAGTCTTGGTGATAGAGATGATAAGCACCTGACTGGGAGAAACTTAGGTGATGCAGTTGTTAGAAGTGTACATACATGAGTGTAAGAAGAGGCAGGAATAGCTACAGCACAGAGACTTTACTGAAGGTGCTAGACCCTGTTCTGTGACTGTAGTTTAGTTCTCACAGTAGCTGGGACCTGTTATCATCCCTGTTTTACAGAAAAGAAGACTTGGAAGTAAAGTTTTAGTCCACCGAGATCTCATAGTGGTTAGTGTTGCTTCCAGGACCTGCCCATGCCCTGAGCCGCCATTCTGTGTGGCTGTAGTCAGGGAAATAGCAGTCATGTGAAGATCAGGTTTTTGGCTAAGGGAACTAGATGGATGGTTGATGGCTGATCAACAAAGATGGCAAATATAGGCGGAGCCCATCATGAAGGGTATGGCACCTAGTAATCTCTGTTTAGGGAAGCTGAGGTGGGAAGATCTCCGTTTGAGTCTTTTCCTGGGCAGCTTAGTGATGCTCTGTCTCAGAATAACGCAGGAACAAAAAGGGGGTTAGGGTTGTAGCTCAGTGGTAGAGCATCTTGATTTGAACCCAATACTACAAAGAAGAAAAAGAAAAAAGAAAGGAAAGGAAAGAAGGGTGGATTGTTAGATATCTAGGAGGAAATGGCTAGGTGGGCAGTTTCATAAACAACTCTGGGATATAAGGAAGAAATCTGCACTATTAAGAGGGATTTGAGAAATAACCACAGAGTTTAGTAGACACTAAAAGAGGTATTGATTTGGTTTATGGAGCTATACAAAGTGAGAAGATGAGTGGTTCTGCAATGGAATCCTAGGGACAGTTTGTAGAGGGCCAAATAGAGACTGCGCTGTCTGTTGAGGGAAGAGGAGACCCGGGATCAAGAGGCCAGGGAAGTAGAATGTCATGAGGAAGGCACATGTGGACTAATGGTAATAATTAGCATTGCTGGGGTTTAATGAGGGTATGCTTTTATTAACATCTTAATTTTTTTTTTGTTTTTTTTTGAGACAGAGTCTCACTGTGCAGTTCAGGCTGGCCTTGGGCTCACTTTGTAGCCCAGGTTGGCCTCAAATTTGCCATGATCCTCCTACTTCAGCCTCCCGAGTGCTGCCCCACACTATTTTTAAATTTTATTTTGAGACAGTCTTGCTAAGTTGTATGGGCTGGTCTCATACTTATTTTTTCTGCCTCAGTGTCCCACAAAGCTGGGGTTACAGGCATGTGCCACCATGCCTGGCTGAAGTAGGTTTTGAAGAAAAGATATCAATAAACCCTGGATTATTTTAGGGTCATTGCTCTTAAATGCTGTGGGGTCTAACCTCTCCTGCAGAATGAGAGCCCTGAAGAAGTAGGATGGGATGGGTCAAAGATAGTGCCATAGCATTGTCCGAGACTAGGGGGAGGACCAACTCATTTTTTGAGAGGAAAAGTGAGGAAGAATATGCTAGGTATGGTTGGTAGGGGGAGCGATTACTTCTGTTGAACCTAGTCTTAGCGAAGTTAGTGATAGCATTGACAGAGATGAATGGTTAAATGAGATACTGGTATGTGAAGAAATGCTTCGGGAGCAGTGTGAAATCGGTAGTCTTGTAGCTGTCACGGGATTATTATATTCCAATTTTGAGGCTTTGTACTGGTGACATTCAGCCTTATGGTGAGGTCAGTACTCTAGCTCCCACTTATCTGTCCTTCTCTCTGAATTGTAGTCAAGTTTAAAAGTTCATTTCAAGTATTCCTAATTGTTTCTGATTTTTGCATTTGTCTGATTTTAAGCCAGCTATAGTCATGGACTGGATCTTCATGTATTTCTCTGAATGCTTAGGGTTGGGTACATGGTAGAAAATCTACAGTAGTCAGTTCTGTGTTCTTACCACTGTAAACAGAATCTGTTGTTGGTTGGTTTGTTCGGGTTTTGCTGTGCAGTTCAGGCTGGCATTAACTCACTGTGTAGCCCAGCCAGACCTTGAACTCTCAGCGATCCTCCTGTGTGCTGGGATTGTAGGCATACGTGACCATGCCCTGCAAAATCTGTTCTCTTACCACTGGTAGCCAGTCATTTTAGTAGCTAGAAACTTAAGCAGATTTTAATGCAAGAAGAAAGCCTTTCATTTAGAATGAATTTCCCTTATAAACACAAGGGGGTGCTCTTTATCTATCAGTGACCAGTTTGAAAAAGTTAAATGTCCTGCTTTAAATCTCAGAAAAGAGTAGGGACTATGTATTAGGCAGACTGCCATAGAAACAGCAATACGATTTGATGGTGGTATTTTATCTATCCTTTATTTAAATAGGAAGTTCATTGTCTTTGAAATTTATTTTCCAGAAACAAATCAAGAATAAAGAAAAGATTATTCTTTCCTAGGTATCTCCAGATGATCCTGGAGCCCAGTTCCTGATTCGTACTGGGTCCATTGGCCGAAATAGAGCTGAGGCTTCTTTGGAGAGAGCACAAAATCTCAACCCCATGGTGGATGTAAAGGTGGACACTGAAGATATAGAGAAAAAACCTGAGTCATTTTTCACTCAATTTGATGCTGTGAGTTTCTTAATGTAAAGCTTCCCAGAGGAATTAATCAAATTAAAACACTAGTTATAAGTACACTAGAGCCTACAAATCTTTTTTTATTTTTAATCTTTTGGAGGCAGGGTCTCACTATGCAGTTCAGGCCAGTCTTGAGCTCACTTTGTAGCCCAGGCTGGTCTCAAACTCACAACGATTCTCCTGCCTCAGCCTCTTGAGTGCTGGGATTACAGACGTGCGCCACCATGTCCGGCTCTGAGCCTGCAAATCTTAAATTCTGAACTTTTTCTCAAGTAAATTTTTAAGCTGCTCTGTTTTAGCTGAGTTTACCACATGAATGTGTTGGTAGGTAGATCCCATCTGTTGGACCTGATGTGGTTGTGATGCGCTGTCTGCTAGCTTCTCAGGGCATATGTCCCCCATGGGGCATTTCAGCATTGCTGTTTTTGTCTTTCCAGTCTTTGCACATAGCTTTGATATATAGTATTACAAATGTTTTCTCCCAGAAACAACAAGTTGTTAATTTCAGTGGCAGGGGCGCTTTTGTATTAGAAATATTGTATCAGACTTTAGTACCTGTTTTGTCTTAAGAAAGAACATACTTTATCTTCACCTATGGCTGCCTCATTTGCCTCGGATAACAAGGCAAAGTTACTATAGTCATAAGTCCAGTGAGGCATAGCCAACCTAGTTTCCTTTCACTGACAGTTCTGTGCAGGGATGAAAGAACGAGTTAACTTCTCTGTCAGTGTCTGATCTTTGAGACATAGCACCCTGCATCCTGGGAAAGCTTAACAAATCCAGGGTAACAGTGAAGGGTCACAAAGGAGGAACTTATTTTTAGTGAAAGGCCTGTGATATATGAAGTTAGAATTTGGGTTGGCTAGTATTTTTTTTAACATTTTTTTTTTTTTTTTGAGATGGTCTCACAATGTCGTTCAGATTGGTCATGAACTCACTATGTAGCCTAGGATGGCCACAAATTTTTAGCGAGCTTCCTGCATCAGCCTCCCAAGTGGTGGAATTGTAGGCATGTGCCACCATACCTAGCATCACACTGCTGAATTTTTTTTATTTTTTATTTTTTTTATTTTTTTTGTACCAGGAATTGAACTCATGACCTCATGCTTGCCAGGCAGGCGCTGTGCCACTGAGCTATATTACAGGCCTGTCCATCCCTCCCTCCCTCCTTCTCTTCCTCCCTTCCTTCCTTCCCTCCTTTCTTGCTTGCTTGCTTTCTCCTTCCTCTTCCTTCTTCCCCTCCCTCCCTCCCTTCCTTCCTCCCTTCTTCCCTCCCTCCCTCCCTCCCTCCCTCCCTCCTTCCCTCCCTTCCTCCTTTCCACCCTTGCTTCCTCCCTTCCTCCCTCAGTGCTAGGAATTGAACCCAGTGCCTCACTTACACTAAGCCAATGCTATACTACTGAGCCACATATACCCCCAGTCCCAAAATTCTTTTAACGGCAATCACAAAGTTTCTTCTGAAAAAGATGGTATTTTGTGCAGGAGAACTTGGCTGTTTCCAGCATAGCAGGCTCTTGGATGTTGCAGAACAACGCTGATAACTCCACTGAGCGAATCACTGGTTTATCGTCTTTTAAGTCAAAATGGAAGATCACTTGGCCTATAACCTTTTCTTTTGTCCTTTAATTCAGGTAGTTTCACACCAAAATCTGGGAAAATATCAACAGGATTTATCTTCTTAACATATCAATCAAGAGAAGGAGGAATGCTTGCCTATTGAAATATGACCTTTGGGTCAGTTTAACAAAAAGTTCTGCTTTTCACTGTAGCTTCTCTGAATTTTAATAGTTGTAATCACTAGGTTAGAGATAGCTTGCAGAACCCTTACTGTCTTTTTCATGACAACTGCATAGTTTGTATATGTTCATGGATAAGGGGAAACATTCATTTAATGGCTTTCACTTTTTTAGCTAAACATTCGTTTTGGTTGCAGAAGGTGACTGCCACATAATTTACATTTTCTACACCCTGAAACCGGTACCTTCTCTTTTGTTTTCTACCCAGAGCACCCAGAGAACCTGTTGTACCAGTTTGAAACTAGCTTTCAACATGCCCAGAGACTGTTGTTCATTAAGGTTTATTTAGACATTAGGGCAGTGATTCACAGTTTGCAAAACTCACAGCCAGCCAATTTCTTCTTTCCTGCAGGTGTGCCTGACGTGCTGCTCCAGGGATGTCATAGTTAAAGTTGATCAGATCTGTTACAAAAACAGCATCAAGTTCTTCACAGGAGATGTTTTTGGCTACCATGGCTACACATTTGCCAATCTTGGAGAGCATGAGTTTGTAGAGTAAGTTGAGCGTGGAGGTTCTGGAAAATGGAATGTTTTTTATTTATTGGTGGGAAGTATAGGTTCTAAGCAAAGTATTTTACTCTAATACTTAGAACATTCTGAAACCAAGCCGTTGACAATTTACTGAATACAATTGGCTGTGGGTTCAAAATTGTAGAAGATCAGCCCCTGCCCTCCAAAATGATATCTGATCTAAGCCTAAAGCACAGTTAGTTGTACCACAAGTAGTGTACACCATGTGGGTGTTTGATCAGTCTGGACCTTGGGTGTTGAACCTGTTTTTTCTGCATGGGAAAGCATGCTTTTCCATTTCAGGGATACTTAGGGGGGTCACCCTGGAGGCTCCTGCAGCAGAAGTCTACCTTCGAAAAGCTTCTGTGTCCGGACTACTCTGATGAAATGAATAGACCTTATCCCTTATTTCAAACATTGAAGCTGCAGACTGGTAATTCTTACATGATGGGACCTGTCATGTTTTTGAATTTGTAGCTTCTGCATGAACAGTTGCAGATGATGAAGTATTGTAAAACTACATGAGTTGGTTGTTTTGGTTGTGATTTCTGACACACACTCTTCCCCCGCCCCAACTTGCTAATGCGAGGTAAAGAGGGGGGCGCTTCTTGCCCAGAGCCCTGAGAACTGTTCTCTCGTTCAGCCTCTCAGAGGAGTAGCCAGAATTTCTCTTCCTAGTAAAGTGAAAATGAAGGAAGGATAAACATGTTCAAGATACCTCTTAACTATAGCATTGTATGGGTTTGAGACTTTAGATGTTTGTATATATTACAAATAAAGTTATAATAACAAAAAGCAGGCCAGGTTATTTTAATATGGGCTTGCCACAGCAGAAGGAAAGAATTAAGGTTGGAATTTTTTTTTTTTTTTTTTTTTTTTTGAAGCAGGGTCTTACTGTGTAGTTCAGGCTGCCATTGAACTCACTGTGTAGCCCAGGCTGTCCTCAAACTCTCAGTGCTCCTCCTGCCTCAGCCTCCAGTGCTAGATTTACACATGTGCACCACCACACCTAACTGAATATTTTATGTTCCAGTAGAATGATCTGCTTTCATTTATTGAGAGCTTGTATGTGCAGGGTAGAGTGCTGAGTAATTATCTGCTGACACGCGTTAATGATGTTAGGGACCTGCACCTGTAGTTTGTGACAGGGTTGGGATTTCAACCCAGGCCTGTTTAACTTCAAAGATTTTGCTCTTTATACACCGTCCTACTCAGAGCTGGAATACTTTTTTTTTTTCTATTTAAACTATGGCACAGTTTATAATAGAACTCAATTCCCTCTCTAGGGAGAAAACCAAAGTTGCCAAAGTTAGCCAAGGAGTAGAAGATGGACCTGACACCAAGAGAGCAAAACTTGATTCATCTGAGACTACAATGGTCAAAAAGGTACAGCACTTGCCCCGTGGGTAGCAGGTCAGAACCCCTGGGGCTTTATTGGGGGTGGGCCTTTGCAATGGCAAATGAGAAAGCAAACCCAGTGGAGCAGTCTTGAGGGGAGGACCCATCCTTATCCCACCAATGGAGGTGTCTGCTGCTCTGAGGGAGAGGGTCCACATTCCAGATGTAAATTTTCAAGAGAATTAGGAAATGCCAGTTTCATATGCATTCTCCCAAACTTTTCAACTGCTGGTGAAATTGCTTTGAATGCTGTTTGGTCAACACTGTGGAAGCCAAACAGAACACGCCTGTGTGGCTTAGTTGATATATGGACTACCAGTTTAAACTTGTGGTGCATCGATACTACCAGATCGTTGTGAGCAGAAGCTCAAAGCTGGTCTGAACTATGTAACGACCCTGTCTGAAAAAGAAAAGAGAGAGAGAGGGGAGAGGAGGGGGGGAGGGGGAGAGGAGACTGGCTATGCAGTTGAGGCTGGCCTTAAGCTCACTTTGTAGCCCAGGCTGGTCTCAAACTCGCAACAATCCTCCTGCCTCAGCATCCTGAGTGCTGGGATTACAGCTGTGCGCTACTACACCCAGCTTACATTTATTTAAAGGAATGGGGAGGGAATCAAAAGTTGTTGGTTTCTGGTGCAAATATTGGACTCTGCAATGGGGAAAACAATTTGAAGTGGCTTGCATTGGTTTTGTTGAACTGAGAGGAAAGACATGACCAAGCCCATATTTACTTTTTGCTTTATAGATTTAAATATTGTGAAAAAAACCCTAGCGGGTCATAATTTCAAGTTAAACTTGCTCTAAAGGGGGTATTCTGAAGAGTGCAGAAACCACAAAAGAGACTTGCAGAAAACCACAAAAGTGGAACTCCTAGAGGCTCCAGCAAGACAGTGCTGGAGATTCTCTTTCTTTTGCTTTTTGTGTTTGTATTGGAATAGCTTGGTGCTATGAGTGTGATACAGAGGAATTATTAAGCCCTAATTTTAGTGTCTATTCACAGGACCATAATTACCAGAGTTGTTTTGGCCAAAACTTTGGTTCTTTTCTTTCTTTAGTCCTTTCCTTTTTTAAATTTTGGAGGCTCAGTCAAGCAGTCAGGCTTTATCTGGATAGCTCCACGAGTTTGATGTGGGGGATAAATTGTTAACAAACGGAGGAGTACAAAAGCAGCTTTGTGGGTGCTGTCAATTTATAAATCACACCCTCTTACAAGTGTGACACTTGGCCTTGGTGTGCAGGGTTTTATGGCTTAAGGGCCTTCTCTGAGTGAGGCACTCTTTTACATTCAAATGCAGAGCTAGCCGCCTGGCTTTGTTAGCCTTTCATAGCTGCAAGTTTCCCTGGAGTCAATTCTGATGGTGCCCACTGGGGTGGATCTGGAAACCTGTTTTGGGAGCCACTTTATCTCACTACGAGGAGAATGTGGCAGCCCAGGCAGGCACTCGGGCTGGGCTTTGGGCGTACCATTCCTCAGGGCGCTACAGTCAGAGCTTTTTGTGCAGCCTCTTCCTACATTGAAGGTATCAAAATATTCCCCAGCTGACATTGTTAGTCAGCTGTTACACTTCTACAATTCAAGCCTGGATTCCAACCCTGAGCCCACAAGGTTATGAGGCATTCAGTACATTCCTGATGACAATCCCTGGGATTCCAAACCTTGTCTTTGTGTGACCGTAGGAGAGCACTCTAGAAGGGCTTGGCCAAATGGGTTTTGGCCATGGCTTTACCTTATAATAACATGCCTTCTCCATTTTGGCAGAGATGGCCCTATGATTTTGAAGTTATGTTTGAACACACAAATTCTGGATTCAGATTCGATCCTTTGCCCAAATTGTACGGAGTAACTAGTTGGATTATACGGACTACAGAATGGGGGCGGGATAGAAGTCACTTCCCGGGCTGGAGGTACAGCTCAGTGGGCTAAGTGCTTGCCGCTGAGCACTAGGGCCCTGAGTTCGATCCCCGGTCCCGAAAAAAAAAAAAAAAAAAAAAGAAGTCACTTCCTGTTTCCTGTGAAAGGTGTCTGGTTAGAGTTCCCTTCCCCTCCCCCCCATTCCTAGGTTAAACCAAATGTAAAGCCACTTTTGCTTCAAGGTAAACTGCACTCCTAAATTAGAAACTTTAAAAAACAAAGAGGAAAAACATAAGTTGTGGTTTTCACACCATCTAGGAAGATACAGGGCTTTTCTAGCACATGTGCCATCATGATAAATAAGGTAGTAGGAAAATGCCTAGCCTGTAGTTTATTTGCTTCCTTTGGTACCCAGACGTCACAAGATAGATTTAATCAGAATTGAATTGTCAAAGCCTGGTAAAGATCCTATCATGCAACAGATAAATGAGAACAATGAAATGTAGGCCTGTAATCCCAATACTCTTGGAGGCTGATGCAGGACAATTGTTTGAGCCAGTCCTGGCATTTTGGTGACTTAAAAAGACCCTGTCTCAAAATTACAAAAAAAGTTTTAAAAGGGCCTGAGGATATACCTCAGTGTGAGGGCCTTAGGTTCAGCAGAGAGAGAGAAAGAGATGGAGAGATGAATTGGTAGTGAGGAAGTATCCAAAAAGATTTCCTAGAGGAAGTGTTTGAGTTAGTGTAAGATGTGGAAATTTGCCTCCAAACTTAGTCAGATAAAGCCCCAGAGGAGAAGGTCAGGCAACATCACTGTGTGGGGTACAAGGAAGCACACGGGCCCTGCTGCTCCAGTGCACACTTGATAGAGGAGCCCAGAGAAACCCACTGGCCTGTCCAGGGGTCCCAGCTGTGGAGGGAGGAGAGTAGGGTAGGAGGAGTGAGGACGAGGCAGAAAGGAGATTAGCAGCCACACTTCACGCGCACGCACCCCCAGCGAATCCTTCCTGAGCCTGTTGTCCTGAAAATGCTTATTCTGCGAACTTGCAGACTTTTTCTACAGAAGGGTGAGGTAGGGTCCTTATTTCAGCCAAGGGACCTCTCAGACCCAGCCCAGTGACAGAAGGAATGAGAGTGCTGAGCGTGTAAACAGAGTGACCAGGGGCACTGGCTCTGCCTATGATTCCAAGGTGAATCCCCTGAGAAGTTTGTAGGGTAACTTGAAATTTTATGAGGATAGTGGAATAAAAATATAGAAATGGGAGTCATTCTGGGGAACTGTTAGGATAAAAGGCCTCTGACACTCCCACATTACTGCTTGTGTTTTGGTTGTTTTGTGGACTGTCCATGTTGTTAGGGACTGTTGGATATTTATTTATCTGTCTATTTATTTATTTAGAGACAGGGTCTCAAACTGGGCATGGTGGCACATGCCTGTAATCCCAGCACTTGGGAGGCTGAGACAGGAGGATTGTTGCGAGTTCGAGACCAGCCTGGGCTACAAATTGAGCCCAAGGCCAGCCTGAGCTGCGTAGCAAGACCCTGTCTCAAAAAGTTCAAAAAAAAAAAAAAAATAGAGACAGGGTCTCTGTGTAGTGCAGGCTGACCTTGAACTCACTGTGTGACCCAGGGTAGTCTTTAATTCTCTTGCCTTAGCCTCTAGTGCTGGGATTACAGGTGTCTACTAACCATGCCTGGCTGTTGGAAATGATTAAACACCTGACAGTGGCTACTCTATCACAGGACTTGAAAATTTAGATACACTAAGTGGTATTTTGTTCATGATGTAGCAAGCAATACAGATTTGTTTTTAACCTCTGCTCCTGAAATACTGACTACTTTGGGGGATTTCACTTCGCTTTCATGAATTAGTTGAGAAATTCCACAGTTGAGGAGTGATAGTGTTTTTGTTTTGTTTTGTTTTCCTTTTCTTTTTTTCTTTCACTTGCAGTAAGGATTGAAAGGGATTCCTAAGCTAAATCTCTTGCCTGGGAATTGAACCCACAGCTGATTCCCCAGTGTTATGGTTTGTGTCTGGATGTCCTCCCAAAGCCTCATGCAGTCATGGGGCGAGCTTCAAGAGTTTATGAATGATCCATGGTCCAGTGTTGGGATCATGGGTGTCAGTGGGGCGGGTAGTTTGCATACAATGTAAGGGAGGAAAGAAGCTGCTTGCTGCCACTCGTTTTACTCTTGTTGCTTTTGCTACCTTCTGATGCCATGAATTGTTGCCCTCTGCCATGTGTCACTCTGTCTTGGAGCCAGCTGATTATATACTGAAACTTCCACAAACTGTGAGCTAAATAAACTGTTTCTTAATTTTGGGCGTCAGGTATTTCGTCTCAGCAACAAGAGAAAAGTAACCACCCAGCCATTTTTAAAATTGTATATTTAGAGACAAGGTCCATCTGTGTTGCCCAAGATGACTTCAAACTTAAGGTCCTTCTGCCTTTGTCTCCCAGAGTGCTGAGGAGGCATGTGCCATAGTTCCCAGGAGTTCTGAAGTGTTTTTGTGGGGGTTTTTTGTTTGTTTGTTTTTTGAGACATGGTCTTGCTATGCATTCAGGCTGACCTTGAACTCACATTGTAGCACAAGCTGGCCTTGAACTCATGGTGATCCCCCTGCCTCAGCCTCCTAAGTGCTAGGATCACAGTCTGTCTGATGTTTTCCTGTGATTAGATGCAAGTCACACAACTGTGGCAAGAATATCTGGGAGTGTATTCTTCCTGTTGCATCCTGTAATCTGGTACATAATTTATTAAGCTGTCTGTCAGACTGCAAATTGGAAGTTACTCTTGGCCTTACATGAACACCATCGATTTTGTGGAGAGGGACTTTCATGTTAATACCTCATTCCTCGTTAAACTTCTGCCTAATTTAATTAATTTTAGATCTGTAGACTAATGGATTCCAGTTTATTTAAGGTGTTTCATATTATTGATCAGTCTGACTTATTTTTATTGTTACACTGTCCCAGATTTGAACAGTGGGAGTTTCTTTAAGCTGGCTGCTGTTTCTTTTTGACTTCTGGGAGCACTTCCTTACTTTCTAGTGTGATAAGGTTTTCCAGGCTCCTCTTGTTCTCTCCATGCCCAGTTCCCCCACGCCGGCTCCCCTACACCCACTCCTTTTGAAATCAGCCATTTCTCTCAGGAGAAATGCTTCTGTGAGTGGGGAACGGTGATTAGAAACCAGGATTTGGAATTTAGGCGTGCTTGTTGCTAATAGGGTATCGCTGCTGTTTGGTGCTCTCAGCAGACAGCTAGTACTGGTATGTGTGTGTGCACATACACTATTTGTTGATCTGTGAATATTCTGGATTCTTTTGTTTGTTTGTTTGTTTGTTTTTTGAGACAGGATCTTGCTTTATAGCTGAGGCTGCCTTCAACTCACTGTGTAGTCCCAGCTGGGCTCGCATTCATGGTGATCAGTCCTGCTTCAGGGATCACTGATGTGCGCCCCATACCCAGCTGTGCCTATGAGTTAGAGATGAGCTCATGTTGTCTCCCAGTGAGGGTGGTTACTTCATTCCCTGAGAATTCATCCACCTCACATTCTCTCTGGGAGTCACCCCATGCCATCCCCCCATTCCCCATAAATAACGCTGGTCAAGTCAGCGTTTCAGTGGCTTTCTTTGCTTTCTGTGCTTTACCCGCTCTGGCCGGGCCACCACACCAGCTGAGGTGCTCTGGCTTGGCCTTGCCCTGTCCAGCAAGTGGCTGGGGGGTGGTGTTTTTCCCAGTAATTGGTTTGGGACTGAATTTTTCATGATAAGGAAAGAATGGTTGTCTTCCTTGTATAGTTGTTTCCTAATATTTGGAGGTGATAAATAATATGTATTTATTGTATAAAATTAGAAAATAATGTTTACAGGGAGGGGACAGGATCTCATCATGTACCCCAGGCTGACCTCGAACTCATGGTGATCCTCCTGCATCAGCCTCCCAAGTGCTGGGATGTATATTAAAATTTATCATTGCATTTTTTAGGATAATTTGATTTGGGGCTGAGGAGGATGAAGCTCAGTTGTAGAGCACATGCAAACCTAGGTTCAGTCCCAGCACCCGAAATAGATAACCTGATTTAGCGTTATAAGTTTCAGCCAGACTTCCTCTTACCTCAGGGCTTTTGCAAATGCTAGTCTGTTTCCACAGTCTGTTCCACAGCTTACGTCCTGTACCAGTTAGTGTTTTGCTTAACATTATTGTCATTCATCATCAAACCATTCTTCTGAGAACCATTTAATTTTTACTTGTTTTTGTTTAATATTACAAAGAGTATTTTACTGACTGTTTTTAGATGCATGTTATTGTTTCTCACTGGTACAAGTATTTCTGTTGTACGCATATAGCCAGATTTAAGGAAGTGGAGAAGACTCCTGTTGGAGAGCTTGCTTGGTCCTGTCCTCCCTCCGTGCCAGGTGCCTGGCTGTCACAGGGCCCCCATTCACAGGGGAGCCCCAGTAAGTGGTCAGCCAGCATTTTTTCAATTGAATGCTCCTTGGCTCCTCTTAGTGATCAGTAAAGTTTAAATGGAATTTCTCTGAAATACAAAAGCTGCTTCTTTGTGGTTTGAAGTCATCATATTTCTTCCCTGAGCATTTCTTTCTGCATTTTCTCAACAGAAGGTGGTTTTCTGCCCTGTCAAAGAGGCCCTGGAGGTAGACTGGAGCAGTGAGAAAGCAAAGGCCGCCCTGAGGCGCACCACCTCGGATTACTTCCTGCTGCAAGGTGAGGCCGGCCAGGTGCTGCCCTGCACTGCTGCACAGGTGATGTTTGCTCTTAGTCAAATGCCTCTCCAGCTGGCTCTTGGCCGGGCCCTCTAAGAAAGGTTAAATAAATAAATAAATGGAGGTGAAGCTTAGCACTGAACTATGCTTTCTGGTGACTTGCATTTTTCCGTTGAAATGACCTGCCCTCTACAGCTATGCCTTAGAGAAATAGTATCACAAACCCAGCAACTTCTCACCACTTTTCTTTCTTTACACTTCTTCCTTGGCCTCAAAGTGGGGATCAGTCTCCCTTTCCAAACAGAAAACCATAGAGGTGTTTGGGTTTTGGGGGACCCCCGACATCACTACTAATGAGCTACTTTTCAGTCCAACCTTGCTTATTCTTGGTGAGATATTAGCAAAGTATTGATTGGCTTGTCGGTGTTCTTCCTGTGCCTCCTACTTCTGATTTTTAAAGTATTATATAAAATAATTGAAAACATTGTGAATAATGAGCACAGTTATATGTAGTTCAGGGGGCTAGGGATATAGCTCAGTGGAATAAGCGCCTGCCTAGCAAGCGCAGGGTCCTGAGTTTGATCCCCAGTACCGCCAAAAAAATAAATAAATATATATATATATATATATATATGTAGTTCAGGCTATCCTAGATGATCCTCCTGCTTCAGCCTCTTGAGTGCTGGGATTACAGGTGTGCACCACCAGCTCCATATTTTAAAATTTATTTATTTAAAATAAATAAATAAAATGCTCCATATTTTTAAATTTATTTATTCATTTTTGAGACCAATAGGGCCTTGATTCTCCCACTTCAGCCTCTCAGATAGCTGAAACTATAGGTGTGTGCCATCACACCAGTCTTAACTCTTCCTATTTTTAAGCAAGGAAACCGAGGCACAGATTAAGAATACTATTATTTTCAAGGTTATACAGCAAGTGGGTGTAAAAATAATATTTTTTTGAGTTTAAAAATAACTTGTAAAAAAGTTAAAAAAAAAACTTGCACTTACTGTACAGCATACCACAAAAGTACAAAGAAGGAAAAATATGACCTTGACATTTTTGTGTTTTTATGTTTTTTCATGACATAGTACATGTAGCACAATATTTATACAGGATACTGGAGTCACTCAGCCACCTCTTCTAGCCCTGTCTGTCTACTCCAGGGCCTACGGGAATCCATATTTTTGTATAACTAACTCATTCTCAGATAAAAGTATAGAGGTGGCTTTTATTTAGAAAACCTGAAAAATATTTGATTACATATGAACGGTTTTTAGCCCCTCTTTGCCCTGGGCTGAATTGAACTATATCCCCATGTTCTTTCGTCCTGTGAGATGCCATGAGAGTCCCTACCCCAAGGTCCATTGCCAGCAACACACACACACACTCCCTCTCTGTCTCTGTCTCTGTCTCTGTCTCTGTCTCTGTCTCTCTCTCTCTCTCTCTCTCTGTCTTTTTTCTTTCTTATGAGTGATCTTGCAGCCAGAGATTTAGCTCAGTGATGCAGCTCCTGCCTGGCAAGGGTGAGATCCTGAGTTTGATTCCCGGTACCCACCCCCCCCCAAATGATGAGTGATCTTGAGCACTGACTTAAATTCCCCTGGGCCTTAGCACCCCTCTGAAGATGGCGTGATTAGCAGCACTTGCCTCAGGGCTTTTGTGTGGCTTGGATGATGGACAAACAGAACACCTACCATAGCATGAATCTTAAAGGACAGATGGCCCATGGAGTTAGGTGCTTTTGTTACTATGGATATTTTGCAGCTCTATAGTAGAAGTTCAGGGACTAACTTACTTTCTCCTTAATTTTATCTTTTAGTAGGTATTATCATGGCAACAATCGTGATGGGTTTTAATTTTCTGCCTGTGACTCTGTTGGAAAATGTATCCCATCTGTTTTGAGTCTCTTGTCTAAATAGTACTGATTATCTGTTCTTGGAGTTTGAAGTTCAAAGGTATTAGATATGGTGATAAAATTTGTTTTGTCCTTTTGAGAAAGATTTTTGCTGTACAGTTTACACTGACCTTGAACTCACTATGTAGCCCAAGCTGGCTTGAACTTGGGACAGTCTTTCTGCCTCAGCCTCCAAGGGCTGGAATACAGGCATGTGCCACCTCACCCAGCTTAAAATTATTTAATAGAATTTTTTTGACACTGTTTTAATCTTTTTCTTTTTTTAAGTACATGGTAATAGTCTTACAGTTAGGTTTCGTTGTTTGCAACTGGATCTCACTATGCAATTTAGGCTACCCTTGAACTTACAGGGATCCTTTTGCCTCAGTCTCCCTGTTGCTGGGATTATAGGCGTGCGCTGTCCTACCCAGCTGTCCTTTTTTGTTGTTATAGAATCTTTTTTCTTTTTTTGAGACAGGATCTTGCTATGCAGTTCAGGCCACCCTTGAGCTCACTTTGTAGCCCAGGCTGGTCTCGAACTTGCAATGAACCTCCTGCCTCAGCCTCCCAAGTGCTGGGATTACAGGTGTGCGCCACCATACCCAGGTGTTAGAGAATCTTAAAACAAGGAGGCATACCAATATCATCCATGCTGAGAATGGCAAACACGTGCTTCCCATTCTTCCTTCCATCCCTCTCCTCTGACAGATGCACCTAAAGGTGCTCTCACAGGGTGTCTGATTGCACACTGCCACTTTCCCTGTGGCCTCAGAACCCTTCAAACAGTAATGCCTGCAGACCCTCTCTCACATAGCATGCAAAATGGACTCACTTCTCAGTCCTGATTGGGCTATTTTTGTGGTGCCAATGAGGCAAGGATGGGAAGTGACTCTCCTTGGTCATACAAGTTTGTGGTAGCTTAGGCCTAAAGCCCATCTTCTGACTTTTGAGGTTCTGGTTCTTTAATATCACACATAATGCCTTTCTGCATGTTTCACATATATCCAACAAGACCTTTCTTAGGTCTGTCTTTGGCAGCGGATGGCAAGCCCTAACATTTCTTGTTTGTTAGCGTCTGCATGTTCTTGATGACTTTTTCCCCTCCTGGTATTTCTGAGCGCTTATGTCTTTCGAAAGGAGCTGCAACTGCAATTGCAAGGAGTGCTCCAAATGCAGTGAGCACCAGGGGTTGCTGTCTGTCCCAACACATACCTGCTTGGCTCCTTGGGTTGCCTGTTGCACTGTAGATTCCAGAAGTAGAGGGGAATGACTTTCATCTCTTCTGGGCTAGCAGCTTAGAACCTGCAGCTTGGAGATACTAAGCTGACTGCAGGTATATTACTGTATGTTGATAGAATTACCTCGTTTTGATTTTTTTGCTTGACTTATATAATTGAGAGGTTCTTATATAATATGACCTTATTAAGTTTATTTTTGAGGATATAACGGTATCCATGTGTGAAACCTTCTGCCAAATGTATCTGCCATAAACTGGCTTTGTGATCTCTTTGTGTGTGTGTGATTTTTGTTGTTCTGGGAATCAAACTTAGGACCTTGCACATATATGTCTTTGTAATCTTGGATAAATAAATCAATTTGCCTTTTTAGAATTTTGTTTCCTCCACTATAAATGAGGAGATTAAGTTAACTGAGCAGTCTGTAAAGTCTGCATTCTAAGCAATCATTGATATGATGAAATACAAATTCTTGTATGTCTTTCTGCATTTTTATTTTTATACTTTATACAGCTTTAGAGAGAGATGATTTATCTAGGTTTATCAATTTAGGGTATTTCTTTAGAAAAATTTAACAAATTATTCTGTTAATACAAACAAGATCCTCTAGTTCGTGCTGGAGTTCCACTGTAGGTAGGATCAATCACTCAGTCATTTATTTATTTATTTGTTTGGTGGTGGCAGTGGTACTAGAGATGGAACCCAGGGCTTTTGTACTGAGCTGCATACATAGCCAGCTCTTTTTTATTTTGTAGCAAGGTCTTGCTGAATCACCCAGATTGGGCTCTAAACTGTGTTCCTCCTGCCTCAGTGTCCCAGAGCCCTGGAATCAGAGGCATAAGTCAGCATGCCTGGCCTAGAATTGTATTTTGCCCAACGTGTTGATTACCAGCCATGGTATTAAACACGTAGTCTAAGTAGCAGTGGATGCTCCTGTGCCTAGGGAAAAGTATAGGCTTTAGACAAACAGATTTGTGGGCAGATCACTGCTGGCTCAGCTGAGATAACATCTGGTGTAGGGGAAAGGGTAATTGTACTTCCTCAGTTCAGAGAGGTAATGAGATGGTAGGTATGAAAGGTGTCAGTACCACAGGTACAGCTTTTATACCGCCTTGGTCCCTCCCACCCCACCCCTTCTCTTACTTTGAGACAGGGTCTCGGTTGTTTAGGTTGGGCTTGTACTTACAATCCTCCTGCCTCAGCCTCCCAGAGCCTTTGGGTCACAAGTGTGAGCTGCCATGCCTGCCTTTATTTTAAACTTTGAGACAGTCTTGTAAAATAGCCCAAAATAGAACACCATAGGCAGCTTTAGCTTTTTTCAGACTATTTTATAGTCATGGATTAAGTGGCATCCTTTTAAAATCAGTGGATAAAGTGCCTTGGATATAGCTCAGGGGCGCAGTGCCTGCTTGGCAGTTATGAGGTCCTGAGTTCGACTACCAGTGCCAAAAAAAAATCAAGGGTTAGACCAGTAATACCAACACCTGGGGAAGTTGAGGCAGGAGAATCACCCCAAATTTGAAGCCAGACTGGACCACGTATAGTGAGTCCAAGGTCAGCCTAGACTACATAGTGAGACCCTGGGATAGAAGGAAGGGAGGGAGGAGTTAGCACATCAGAAATTCATATAATTAAAATATGTCCATAATGCTGCTATTATGAAATCAAACTTTGATTCTGACTTCAGAATGTGGAGTAGCGTGGAATATCCAAGGTACATGTGGTGAGCTTTGTGTTCAGCATTGTCTGCATGTTTGTGACACCTCAGAATGGCCGCGTGTATTGAGTGCCTCTTGCCATGTTGCTTGCCACTGTGATAGACAGTTGACTTATTGTCTTACTCTCATGACAGCCTTTGAAACATAGTTGTTTACCCCATTTTCCTGGAAGGTGGCTGAGAGTGTGTTGTGATTGCTCCATTGTATACCCAGCTTTATACGCAAAGCCAGAAGTAAGGCAAGGAGGTCTGTTGGACCTGTGGATTGTGCCCTTGACCTGTATAATGTACATGTCTAGACTTTTTTAAATTTCAAATTAGAAGCTCTACACATCAAGCAAATAGGATCCTCATTGCACTACAGAAAACTAGTTCAAAGATGATCTGAGCCAAAGGTAGTGGTGCATGCCTATAATCCTAGCACTCTGGGAGGCTGAAGCAGGAGGATCTGCCACATCAAGGCCAGCCTGAACTATACAGCAAGACCCTGTCTCAAAAAATATATTTTATGTGAAACCTGAGATGGGCATGTAATTCAGTGGTAGAGTACATGCCTAGCATGCCCTGGCTTCAGTCCCTAACGCACTAAAAAAGACACCTGAATACTTTCTGTGAAATATTTGAATTTTATTTTTATTATAAAAGCATTGGGCTGGGGATATAGCTCAGTGGAATAAGTGCTTGCCTAGCAAGCGCAGGGTCCTGAGTTCGATCCCCAGTACCGCAAAAAAAAAAAAAAAAATTATAAAAGCATCATGGGAAAAATTTTTAAGCAGTTCACAAAGGTCCAAAAAGTTTTATTTATTCACCTCTCATTTTCCCTGCTTTCAAATCTTTTCCTCTTCTGTTACGAATTTCTTAATTATTTGAAAAATGATTAGCACTTACAATTCAAAGTACATTTCTTTCTTTTTTTGGTACCAGGAATGAAACTCAGAACCTGACACTCATTAGGCAGGGGCTTGTGCTGCTGAGCTATACCCCAGCTAGCATTTGTAATTGTGTGTGAGTGTGATCATACATGTGGATATGATCAAACTGCTAAACACTTGTTGGCATTTTTAAATCTCTTTTTCTCCTTCTCTTTTTGAGACAGAGTCTCACCGTGTAGTCCAAGCTGGCCCTGAACTTAACTGTGTAGCCCAGCCTGGCCTCAGACTCAGTGATCCTTCTCTGTTTCAGCCTCCTGTTGGCTGGGATTACAGGCACCACCACACTCAGTGTTTTTATCTTAATGACAGGAACAATATGGAAAGATTTTGAAGTCAGTCACTTTATCTTGTGGTTTTTGTTTTTTGTTTTTTTGGTACTGGGAATTGAACTCAGGACCTTGTATTCACCAGGCAGGTGCTTGTGCCACTGAGCTATATCCCCGGCCCACTTTTGACTGCACAATGCGCTAATCTTGTGACTGTGCCAGCATCTCTGACCACTCTCATTCTGACAGGCATGTAAGTTGTTTGCAGTTTTCCTAATCCTTGGAATTTTTTCCAAGATCATTTCTGGGAATGTGACAGATGTGACTTAATACTTTCATGATGCCTATATTATAGCCTTACACTGGTCGTGTGAAGACTGGGTGCCCAGCTGTGGTGCACATCTTGAAAATAACATGACTGTTTCATTACTGCCTAATTGAACACCTAGTAGATGTTCAGTAAATGCATTTTTTTGAATGAGTGGCTGCTTATTGGTTATCTGCTCATTTGTCCTACTTGGGGAGCATCCTGCCCACTGTATCCCCACAAGGCCCTTTGCTGCCTGCTCCTTGGATACTCTCCATATTTTTAAAGGGTCTAGAGGCTTCATGACCCTGGCCTGCTACTCACGGGTAGACGTTTCTTGCTTGCTTCACAATTTGTCCACTGGTATAGCAGATGCTCTCTTATCTGTGAGCACATGCCCTTGTGCTTGCTATGTTTGCGTCTTGAGTGTTTTTCCAGTTTACTTAATAAGATAGTGGTCAGATTGGACGTTTCCTGCTGCATTTTTCCACTATCTTAAGAGTTGGCCTTGCCACTGAGCAAAAGAGTCTCATCTTTTTATTATTCTCCTGTGGCATGTTGCAAAACATTAAGAGGAGCTGGTTTCCTGTGGCAAAAAGTTGACTTTGATTTGTTCTTTTTGAGGTTACTGTGAGTTTATCATAACAGGAGTGCTAAAAATATCATGTCTAGTATGGAAACACCATTCACTTACCAGCACGAACAATAACATTCAGCTTTAGTCCAAAGCAGGAAAAGAGACTTGTCCAAAGATGAGAATTACAGTTCTTATCAGAAAATCCTTGACAATCTTAACTTTCTCGGTCTCTGTTCTAATAAGTTAGGGAAAGGTACGTAGTCCATTTTTGAGTCACAAACTGAAGCTGAAAATAATTTTAGAATAAACATCTTGTGAGCACCTGCTGTTTGCCTTATCCTACTGCTAAGAATCTTAATAGGAAACATAAGTCTACTTGCCAGTGGGAAAGACAAACATAAACTCTACTCTCCCTTGTCAGGAGGACTGTAACAGGGTGCTATAGGAAAAGCTTTTGTAACCCAGATATGGTAGCGTTTGCCTGTAATCCTAGCACTGGGGAGGCTGAGGCAGAGGATAATCACTGTGAGTTCGAGCCCAGCCTAGGCTACATAGTAAGTTCAAGGACAGCCAGAACTACAAGCAAGACCCTGTCTCAAACAAACAAACAAACAAAAAAGCTATTATAGCCAGGTGTGGTGGCACACCTATAATTCTAGCACTTGGGAGGCTGAGACAGAAGGATTGCCGTGAGTTTGAGGTCAGCCTGAACTACATAGAAAGAGTCCGTCTCCGCACCACACCCCAAAGGAAAACTATAACACTGTCATATTGTGTTTGTTTTTCAGTGTGTCTGAATTACTCAATAATCAGAAGCAAACTGCCACAGGAGCTCAGGGAACTGAGCTTTTGCAGTGAGAGTCCGCCTATCTCTGGGGAATCATACAGTCTCACACAGGTACTGGGTAGGTAGTAAAGAGAGGTGAGAACTTGCAGGTAGAACAGTGTATGCAGTGGGCCAGCAGGACAAGGCCCTGCCCCCCTGAGGCAGGAGCTTAGTGGAGACTGTCCAGTTGCTTCCCATCTGAGAGGATGTGTGAAACAGACTTCTTGGCTCTAGCTTAACTTTGCTGACTGAAAATAAGTTGGAGTGATGGCACATCTTAGATTTTTCTAAAGCTCCCAGGTTTCTGAAGGATAGATCAAGCCCCTAGAGGCAACTACTGCCACAGGAGAAAAGGAGCCCAAACATAGAAGGGAGCCTTGGTTTCCTCATTTATGCCTCATTTATGTAAGTACACAGGAAGTGCTGCGTTTCAGACAATGACATTGCACTGAGACAGGACCAAAAGTAACTCTGCTCTTAAATACATTTTGATGGTGTATCTGCAGACTAAAGAAGAAATAACTCAATCCTGAACTGTAGTTGTGTGTTTCATGGTGGTATTAGTTGAGAGTTCTGAAACTAAAATGTATTCTGGAGCTGAGCCTGTGGCTCAACATAGTATGAATAATAAGAACCAAGCTTTCTTACTATTGGGAGGGAAGAGTGTTCCTGTGGAGATGGAAGATGGAAGAGGCACAAGGGAGCCTGTGATGCTGGGTTGGAATTATGAGTTACTGTGATGAACTCGTGGTTTTTTTTTTAATGGAGATATAGAAATAGATGTGTGTGTGCATGCATTCACATTTTACGAGTATACCTCTTCAATTTGATTATGAACAGGGCTTAGATGCTGAGACATCCTAGCAGCAGTAAGCATATTCATACCAGGTTGTTAATCTTCTTTCACTGTATGAAAGCAGGGATCTTTCAAGAAATGGTTAATTCTAGAGCTGGGGTAAGAAAGTTATGGGTAAGCTTGGAATATCTTGCTAGGCCAGAAAGTAAGGAAGTGCTTTAAGAATGATGGGGGAAAAAAAGAATGTTGGGCGAGAGACTGTGAGTGGCTCAGTGGCAGGTAGAGTGCTGACCGAGCATGGCGAGACTCCCAAGTTCATAACCAGTAACACACACACTCACACATACTAAGAAAGAATTCTAGGAACATATCAAAAGAACAAGGAGAATAACCAGTAAATGTAGGAGGAATGATCAAGACAAAAACAATCTATGTCTATCACCATAGTAAAAATTATTGGAAATAAGAATCACTGAGGAAACCAGCGATGGTGTGTGTACTTGTAGTCCCAGCTACTTGAGAGGCTGAGATGGGAGGACCGCTTGAACCTCAGAGTTCAAAGCTACCCTGAGCTACATAGCAAGACCCTGTCTGGAAGAAAAAAAAAAAAAAAGAAACAAGCCTTTACTCTGGTGCTAGCCTGCCTATGGATAGGCCTAGCACTTGGAAGGATGATGCGGGAGAATCACTGGGCTTGGGAATTTGAGACCCCATCTCAAAGGAGAATTATCCTTGGATACTAAACTGAGGGAAAGTTTGCTGTGAAACAGGATGCCTTCTAATACTTTTAATTATAAAGAAAGACATGGATAGTTTGGGGTGGAGCTCAGTGGTAGAGTACTTAGCCTAGCATACATCGCAAAGAGAGACATGGGAGAAATCTGGCAGATCATTTTTACCTCAGCAAAATGATGAAGACTAACAGTCCAGGAATAGGAAAGACACATCCCATGCCTCTTGATAAAACAAATTGAGGACACAATATTGCTTGTTTTTATTTGTTTGGATTTGGGGCTTGGGGGTATTGCTCAAGATTAAGCCAGGCCCTTAGGCATCGTAGGCAAGTTCTCTGCTACTGAGCTATACTCTTACAATTTTGCTTTGGAATTCTTGTGTAGAATTAGTGATTTTTGTCTCCAAATGAGAGAATATAAGACAAATTCAAAGCGAGGAACATTTTAGAAAATAAATGGCCCTACTTTTTAGGAGTGTCATGAAGGGCTTGAAGAATTATTCCAGATGAAAGGAAAACAGACATAACCTTTTTGTTCTTTTTTTGAGGCAGGGTCTCGCTATGTTCAGTTGATCTTGAATTCACTACATAACCCGGGCTGGCCTTGCATTTGCAGTGATCTTCCTGCCTCAGCCTCCTAAATGGTAGAAGAAAATAGACAACTAAATGGAACCCAGAATAGCAGGGGAAAATTGCCTGTTCCTTTTGCTCTGAAGAACATTACAAGAGTAACTGGTAACATTTGAAAAAAGTCTGGAGGTCAGCAACTAATACTAGTCTAAAATCATTTGAAAACAAAATTTAAAGTAGGGGGACTGAGGGTGTGGCTTAATGGAATACTTGTCTAGTATGTGCAAGGCCCCAGGTTTCATTTCCAATACTGTAAAAAGAAAAAAATATTAAATGGAGGAAAATCTTTAAAATCCAGCTCTCAGCCTCTAGAAGAGTCCCAGTGTTGGGTAACTGGGTAGATAATACTTGGAAAGGACTGGGGTCCAGCAGGGCCATAGGAAGACTATTTTTGTTTGCTTGTGTGCTTAGGGTGCTAGGGACTGAGCTTAGCCTTGTGCATGGTAGATGAGCACTCTTATCACAGTGCTGCGCTCCATCATCCTCTCTCCAGATCTGAGGACTAGGGTATTATTTTGAATTCATTGTGCACATTTGCCTTTGGAAGGGAACTGTAGTGGTTCTCCCACATTTTTAAGGCTCTCCGGGGCCCCACTACTGTGGGAGGAAGATCACATGTTATGAATGAGAATGCTAAGTCCCTGGTCACTCAGGCACTGATCTCCTGACGAATCATCCCGCTGTGCGATAAGGGGCTGTTTTGATTGATTTATTTGTTCATTTTTTTCTTCTTCTATTCAGAGTGTGGGGTTGGATCTAGTAGCTTGTACATGCTAGGCAAGCTCTCCCAGCCCTGGATGTCTAAATTTGTTGTGGGGTGGGGCTGGTCTTCAATTTATCGTTCATTTGCCCAAGTGGCTGGGATTACAGGCTGTACCTCTAGGCCTGGCCTAAGGATTTTTCTAAATGAGGCTGAGATGGTCTCAGTTTGGGCACTTGCTCTGTGAAAGGAATTTCTTCTGACTATGGGGAGGATATGTTTGCATATAAACTGCAAATCAGCCTTTCGTTTTTATGGAGAGCTGAACTGGACTTTGCTAGGAATGCAGATGCTGGCTGGGGGATGCCCAGTAGGGTGCAAAGTATGGCCTAGGTGAGTCACTTCACTGCCCACCCAGGCCTCTTTGGGTGGGGTGGATTAAAGGTAAGGTCTGAGGATCTGGGAGTGGAGCTGTGCGTGACCCTCTGCTTAAGAGTCAGAATGTGAGTTTAGAAATAACTGCTCCAGGTTGAACTGTTGGTTTTGTTCTGACTCATTGGCCACTATCTGTTGAGTTCAAGAAGGTCATTACCAGACCTTTCAAACAGAGCATAGAGGCGGGAGTTTATCCTAGACCCCAGCCTTGCTGCCCAGAGGGTCCTCCTGGGGCCGTGGCACCGCATTGGCTTAGTCTGGCGCCAGGCCCTGGTGGTCTGTGCCTTCACACACACACACACCCCATCCATTTTCTTTACTCATCCCCAGGTGGTCATCTAAAGATGAACCTTTCTGCCGTTCTCTTCTGTCCCAGGGTGTGATTCAGCCTTCGCAGACTGCTGGCCTGTAGCAGGGCCCGCTGATAACTTCTTTGTATTCCCCACTGACTTCTTGTTCTTTCAACTTTCTTTTGTTCTGGAACTCTACTCTCGGGCCCTAATTGAACCAACTTGCCTTCTTTCCCTTTCTTTTCCTAAGGTTCAGCCCCAGTCTTCTTTTTGAGACAGTGCTGCAGTTCAGGCTGGCTTTGAGCTCACTTTGGTTGCTTTTTTGGTTTTTGTGTTTTTTGGTACTGGAAATCGAACTTGCCTGGCAGGTGCTGTGCCCCTGAGCTATATCCCCAGCCCCTAAGCTCACTTTGTAGCCCAGGCTGGTCTTGAACTCACAATGATCCTCCTGCCTCAGCCTCTCAAGTGCTGGGGTTATGGGCAGGCACCACCATGCCTAGCCAGTCTTTGGTTTTTAAGACAGTCTCAGTAAGTTATCCAGGGTGGCCTTGAAATTATCAAAGTCCTGCCTCGACCTCCCAAGTAGATACTACTTTCAGTATGTACTACCATGCCTGGCTTGAACTACTTTTCTGACCTCTAATAATCCCATGCTTTCACACCCTGGGTTCTATACATATTTCTATTCCTTCTGCCTGTGTCTTTAGCCCTTGCATATCCTTATTGCTCGGTGCTGATAGTACCTCCAAGAATCTGACTGCTCATGTTTCTTCTCAAATCCCCCATGCTACTATCTGGAAACCTGTACAGAGCTGACTGTGGCTCCCTCACCTCTTCAATATCCAGCACAGGCCTGACGCAAAGCGCAGGGGCTTGGGAAATGTGAGTGGACTGATGGCTCCAGGCACCCATCCCAAATTGGTAGAATCTGGCTAGTTCTTAACCTGTGGCTTCATTAGTTTATTTTAGGCTCATTCTAGGCCCATCTAGATTATGGGTGTCCCAACCTGTCAGCTTGCCTGGGCTACACTATAAAAAGGGGAATTGTCTTGGACTGCATATAAAATAACATAATCTAGGTCGTGTATATAAGTGATAAATTTTTTTGTATTTGACTTTATTAAATTACTTTATAAAATAATACAACGCAACTCATATTTATTAAGAAAATTTACATGCCTGCTATACAACAAGTGCCTGTCTTCACGGGCGCACACACGTGTAGGTCAGTCAAAGTACTGTTAATCGGTCGTCAGGGCACCAAGCACGAGGAAGGTGGGATACACTGGGGTTTTTAGTCCACTGACTGGTGAGTGAGGAGGAAGGGTCAGCCCTGCTCTGTGCCCTCCCCCGTACCTACACAGCCCACACTGTGCAATCGATTCCTGAAAAATACTGCTGAGAACCACTTAGCAGCATTAGCAGTGCATGATCCTGTGGGACTGCGTTACTAACTGCCCAGGTTGGACATATGTGATCTAGAGGTGTAATTTTCATGACCTGCCTTCGGCCTTTTCCCCACTGTGCCACAAGACGGGAAATGCCACCAGACCCTGAGATTACAGCTTCACCTGTCTAGAGGGTTGAAGAGCACTGTTGTCATCTTATAGCTACCCATCACCTGGGGCTTGCTTCTGACCAGAAACATCTGGAGCTACCAGGTCAGTTAGGCCCTGTGGAGGAATTAGCGGCTCTCCTAGGGCCGAGTATCTAGGCAGATAAATTTGGAGTTCACAAGGACGTTCTTCCTGTAGAAGCTTGTAGAAACTTCTTCATGACCTAAGCTCAAAACCGTGATATCTTCTTCATGTGGACTCGTACTTCCCATCAGTACCATGGGCTCCTGGCTTCCGCTCTTCCCCCTTCACAGCCCCTGCTTTCTCACATCAGAGTGGCGCTGCCTATGGTAACCTTTCATTCCCCAACCGTGTGTATTTGAGAGCCTTAGAAATAGTTGTCTTCTCCTTTTTTAATTTGTAAAAATAGGCCATCTTCTTAGGAAAATATTTGGGTGCCTGAGGAAACTGCCATTTCTTGTGTGTTCTCCTGCACCTTCCTAGTATTTTACACCTCATTCTGCATCTCGGCCTGAATTGTTTTGCACTGTTCATTGTTAATGGGCACTCACAACACTACCTCTTTCCAATTAGAAGATAAACTTAGAAAACTTTCTTTTATTCTTCGTTTTCCTCCCAAATACACCCTCACTCAGCCAGTTTTGATTTTTTTTTTCCTGGTCTTTTTGAGACAGGGTCTTGCTGTGCAGTTCAGGGTAGCCTTGAGCTCACTTTGTAGCCAAGGCTGGTCTCTAACTTGCAACGATCCTCCAGCCACAGCCTCCCAAATGCTGTGATTACAGGCTTGTGCCACCACACCCAGCTCCAGTTTTGATTTTTAAATCACATCTTGATTTTGGGGATTAGTCCTTCAGAAGTTTTTTGTTGTTGTTTTTTGCTTTTGGTACCAGGAATTGAACTCAGGACCTTGCGCTGGTCAAGATAGGCATTGCACCACTGAGGTATATCCCTGACCCCTACTTAACAAGATGTTTTGTTTTATTTTGTTTTGTTTTGTTGAGACAGGGTCTCACTGTGTAGTCCAGGCTGACCTTGAACTTCCAGCAATCTTGCCTCAGCATCCTGAGTGCTGGGATACAGGTCTATGGTGCTACATCGGTAGAAACTTCTTAGACTTTAGAACTTGTAACCTTTGCCATCCAGGCCATAGGTGGCTATCAGTATTTGGGCATGATGTTCTCCACAGTGTTTTTGGTGTCCGTCAATGACAAGAACTGCTGTGGAGGAGACAGCCACAGGGAGATGGTTTCTGATAATAGGGCAGCAGCTGCCTGCTTGTTGATTTGCTGCTGTCATGACCACAATGTTTAAAAATAATTTGTAGGGAGAAAAAAAAATAGTGGTTGGTGTTTGTGTATATGCGTGTGTACCACTGCCTTTATCAGCAACAGACAGTGCAGAGACCACAGTCATTGAGAAAGGAAGAAGGCACTGCCTTGCAGAGAGGAAAGCTGAGGGCAAGGGCAGAAGTGACCATGAAAAACAAGCCTAACAAGTCTCCTGGGACTGTCGTAAGGGTTATCAGAGGCCAGGCACACACACTGTGTTAGTGATTGATGGTTACGTGCTTTACTTCCCCCATGATTCCATTAAGTCTTCAGAGCAGATCTTAGCCCTTTTCACTTGAAGAAGAGTCTTGAAGAGGCTAAATCATTTGTCCGGGGTCGGCAGACCTCGAAGAGTCAAAACTTAGGCCAAAGCAGCAGTCCTGTTTAACCCATCACCCAACAGAGTGCTTGGACTAACTTTTAATCATTAGCATTACTAAGAGTATTATTATGGTCATTACTTTATCTGAACTCACAAGAACTCTGGGACAATTTATTTCACTTTGCAAAATGAGAAACTCACACATACTGAGATCAAATTACAATAATGGGCCACATTGTCAAGAACCTGCCGTGGCTTTTTCTTTGCATCCCCCAACCTCCGGCATGTGCCTGTGTTTGAGTGGCCCACAGGCCCCAAGGCCCAGCTGCAATTCTTGCTGAAAGCTTCACATCTTTTCTCTGTCAGACAACAGTCACGGGAATGTCCTGTGCCATCTTCCCTCCACAAGAGAGGTTGGCAGAGAGCAGCAGATGCCCAGAGTCAGGGTCATGTGCCACTCAAGTGCTGAGCTGGAGAAAAGACCCTCTTTCCCTGCTGCTTGTGACCAGGCTGGATGGGTCTGAATGAGGAGGGCTCTGTCAGAATAGCTGTGTGACTAGAGGATGCAGTTAGCAAGCAGCTAGATGAAAGGCCATGTCAGAGGGGCCCATGGGAATGTGTACTTGCCCTATGTATGACTTGACTTGAGGTCCATATTTGTAAGTTATGGTCACTTTACAGTAGTTAAAAATGAGTCAAAGCCGGTATAGTGATTCATTCCTGTAACTCTAGCTACTTGGAGGTGAGACAGGATGGTGATAAATTCAAAGTCAGCGTGGGTAACATAGTAAGACCCTATCTCAAAAATAACATAGAAGTCAAGGAGCCGAGTGTGGTGGTGGTACTTGCCTGGAATCCCAGCACTTGGGAGGCTGAGACAAGAAGATTTTGAGTCTGGCTGGCTACATGACAAGTTGAAGGCCGGTCAGACTGCATAGTAGGGCCTGGCTCCAGAGGAGTGGGTGGCATTGAAAATGAGGCGAGCTCAGAAATGTGAGATATTTTTAGGGGAGGAAGAGAGTATTTAGCCGGGACTAGAATCTGAAGGAGGAGAGTTACGCTGCCCTACATGGGCAGATTCTGATTTAAGGGATCCAAGTCACTTAGTGATTTTTTTTTTAATTAAATGTCTTCTGTCTTGTCTCCATTCCTAATATAGTAAATAATATAGAGTTAGAGATTAAGAGTGTGACCGTTTTTTATTCCACTGAACTGAGCCCCCCCCTTTTTGTGAGGCCTGTCTAAGCATTAGTTTCTCCAGCTCTAAAACTGAGGGATGGCAGCAGTTGACCCTACTCATTCTGTCCTATTTTATTTTTATGTAGTAGAGCTTATTTTGAATACAAGATAATGTGTGTTTTAACCTAATTGTTATCTGAAAATTCTCTAAAAACTGTCTAAACATAATCCTAGGGTGGATGTGGTGGCATAGGTTTGTAATCCCAGCACTCAGGAGACTGAGGCAGGAGGATATTGTTGCAAGTTTGAGACTAGCCTGGGCTACAAGGTGAGTTCAAAGCCAGCCTGAACTGCATGGTAAGACCCTATCTCAAAAGGCAAAAAACCATAGTAGCTGAGTGATTACATTTTATCATCTTATTTTTGCTAACCACCTATTACTAAATGCAAGAATATTTCCAAGTTTTCTGTGATTTGAGTGACAGGGCTATAAACCTAAACCTGTGTGCATGGTCCAGCCTGTGGCCCAGGGCCATGCCCCTTTCTAAAGGTCCTTACTGTTGGGGATTCTCTCAGCCAGGCAGAATGAGCAGCTGTGCTCGTCTCAGCTGGTGGGGGGGGAACCTCAGAAGTAACCTCAGTCTTTAATTTGGTAGGTAAAAAATGGCTTCATATGTTGAGTTCATTTACGAGAATTAGCTTTCTCCTCTCCCCCATCAGCAGCTTTTACCTGGCTGCCTCAGAATTTTGTCAGAAGAGATTGAGTTGCAGGTGATGAGAGCAGGGTCTCTCCCTACACAGAGTCATGAATGAATTTAGCCTCATTGGAGAGAGGGAAGGTGATGTGTTAGCTTTGTCACTGTGCAGATATGGCGATAGTCAGCCTAAAGGGAGGAAAGGTTGGTTTTGGCTCAGTGTTGGGTGTTTCCGTCCACTTGCTTTTGGGCCTGCTGTGAGGCAGCACGTTCCAGGTGGGAGTGCACGGCTGAGCAAGATGGGCTCACCTGATAGATGCAAGCAGAAGACAGCCAGAGGCAGGGACAAGGAGCCCGCACTCCCCTTCAAGGGTACACTCTTGATGACCTAAAGATCTCCCAGTAGTGCTGTGCTGGGGATCAACCCATGAGCTTTTGGAGTACACTTACCTGGAACGTAGCAGTTGGGCAGGACTTGGAAGTTCAAAAGGGCGCATATTTCACTGTGAGCCTTCAGGTGAGACCTCTTTGGAGAAAGAGATCTGTCTCTGGAGAAAGAGATCTAAGTACCGTGTGTGGGCCTGGTGATAAACAGGCTTCTGAGCAAACGCTCTGCAGATTGTGAGCTCTACATGTGAGAGCAGGATCTGGAGCTCTCTGGTCACTGGTGGGTCCTAGCTCAGGGCTGGTGGAGAGCAGGGCCTCAGGAAATGTTTGTGAGATGGATGAATTGGATACAGGTGCACAAACTTTTGTTTCTGAGTTAAAGAGGAATATTGCAGTAGGTAAACAAAGGAGATGGGAGCCAAGCTGAGCAGACGGCCAGTGGCTGTAGTGCAAAGGGCTGGGGAGACAGGTGTGTGGCGGTTCCCATGACGCCCCTGCCTTCCCCGGTACGCTGTGTCTTTCTTGAATTTCCCCCATGTCACCCCTGCCTTTGGCTCTCAGATGCAGCACTGAAAGTGAGGCTTCCTTCTTCGTCCCTCTTGCAGGGGAATACAGTGTGCAATGCTCTTCCTCAACGTTCCATGGTTAGCATGTTCACTTGATAAGAAACAACCCTTTGGAGTACCTTGAAAATAATCACTTAGTGAGAAAGCAGGCCCAGTTTGCTTGGATTTGTGAGGATATTCCTATGTCACTTTACTGTCAATGCTCCTACCTACTTTTCCTTCATTCCCCAGCCATGGAGACATCCTGTATAGCGGATCCATGTAGCCTGCTCGCGGTGAGTCCTGCATCAGGTCCCTTCAGCTACTTGTACCCATGTTAGATGCAGAGAGGGCTCTGTGAGATGAGCACCAGGAGATGGACCAGGGTGAGTCAGTACGGTGTTTGTAGCTCACAGCTGACAACATGGGTGTAGCTCAGTGGTAGGGCACTTGCCTGTTGTATTCCAGGCCCTAGATTTGATCCTCAGCACTGAAGAAAAAACAAAAGCAAAAGTCCTCGTGGTTAAATCAGCAGTAATACAGTAATGGAGTGACTAGAGCATGAGCTGCCATCCAATACCATGGTCACCAGAGGCAGTGTTGTGTGAACTGGGTTTATGTACAATGGGTGTAAGAGTAGAAATGCTCACCCTGCACCATCCTAGGTGCTTTACACAGATACATTGGTCTAACTATAAATCCTATCTGCTAAGTGTTCTCAGTATTCCATTCTTTTGGGGGGGCACTTAAGATTGACCCAGGGCTTTTCCACTGAGCTACATCCCCAGCTATTTTTAAATTTTGTTTCAGGGTTTCACTAAGTTGCCCAGGCTAGACTCAAACCTGAGATCCTCCTGCTTCAGCCTCCCAGAGTGCTGGGATTATAGGTGTGTGTCACCATGCCCAGCTAGGGATTCCTGTTATCTAGAGGAGGCTCAAAGATATTGTCATTTGCACAAGATTACTGTTAATGGGAAAATAGAGACTTCAGCCTAGGCAGTCTGGCTGCTCCGGAACTGTGCTCCTCCCTGGGAACTGAATCCATCATCTTGAAAGCTCCCCAGGCCTGGGAGCCCCTGCAGAGAGAAGGCTCGTTGGTCCTGAAGAGCAGCAGTGTAAACTACCCAAGGGCAGAGAGCATGGGGACAATCGAATGTTGTGGCTGGGCCCCATGAGGACTGGGGTGGTGGCTGTGCCAGTGCAGGCAGCCCGGCTCCTTAGGCAGGAAACCACCCCCACCGCTTCTTGTGCCCGGTTGGGTTCTGTCAGGGTTCCTTCTCTACTTGGCACATTTGATGTCTCCTGTGTTTTTGGTGGTCACCCTCGTGAACTGCTCTAGGGAAGGCAGAGCATCATTTCACTCTCCCCTGACCAGCCCAGGGCCTGGCACACAGTCATCCTTCATTGTGATTTTCCCGGGTAAATGCTTGACTCCGTGTCAGAACTAGAGCTTTGTCTTGGAAAATAACTTATTGCCTAAGAGAATAACTGCTTTGCATTTTCCTGATAGTGTGTGTTCCCTGAGAGGAGTGGATTTCCAGACTATCCTCTGAGATAATGAATCCTCACTAAGTGAGATTGCTGGGGGAGGAGAGGAAAGCCAGAAAGATTGGGGCCCAGGTGTCTGGCCAGAAAAACTTTAGGCATCAATCAGAAAGTGAAGTTTTGATACATGTTCAGCCTCCTACTACCCTCCTCATTTAAGCCATTATGGGGACAGCAGTTGTGTTGGGGACTAATTTGTGGCACTGAGTTAATTTTCTTCCTATTAAAATATTGGGCTTTTTTTTTTTTGTCTTTTTGAGACAGAGTCTCATTGTGCTGGCCTCAAACGTACAACGATCCTCCTGCCTCAGCCTTCCAAGTGCTGGTATTATAGGCATGTGCCACCATACCTGGCACAATATTTGAATTTAGTAAATTTATAAAAAGAAACAGTGATTAATAAAGTTTCTCTCCAGCTTGGCACAGTAGTCCATGACTAATCCCAATACTCTGGGAGACTGAGGCAGGAGGATTGCAAGTTTAAGTCCAACTTGTGCAACTTAGTGAATTTGCATGAACTTGTCTCAAATGAGCAACAAAGAAAGGTGGGATGGGGATGTAGCTCAGCAGCACAGCACCTGCCTGACAAGCACGCGATTATGAGTTTGATTCTCGGTACCAAAAAAAGAAAGGGGGTAAGTTGAATAGTTCAGTAGTAGAGTTCTTGCCTAGCATGTGTAAGGAGGCCCTGGGTTCAATCCCTAGTGTTGAAAAAATTGCTATCCAAAATCCTTGTAGCATTAATTTGATATTCTGTATTTAAAGTACATGGAAAGCTGCTTGTTCTCTCACTTCCAAAGTTTGCCTTTTCCATTACTTGGGCAAGTCCTGAACTTAGGCAGACACCAGCCCATCGTCTCCAGCAGTGGATGTCATCCCCCTGGACTTCAGCAGCCTGAGTTAATTAAAAGGTTCAGATGAAGTTAATCAAGTTGGAAACTCTAATTTTGTGCAGTGTTTTGAAACAATTCAGTGAGTCATCTTTTGGCAAAGCAGCTCTCCATCCCCGACTGTTTGATCTTAACGGAACAGTTTATAATCTATAAACTGGTGGGGAGGTGCTCTTTAGAAATGCAGTGTCAAAAAAAGAAGAAATGCAGTGTCAACAGCAGTGTTTGTGTGCGTGCGTGTCTGGCCCTTTGGGAGTGGTGGAAAACAGAACAAAGAGGAGAATTTAATAAGCAAAAATTCATCAGGGGAGAGGGTCAGCACTGAGGCTGCTGCCTTTCTAGAACATGGGTTTCTTCCTACCCCTTCCACCCTTCTAACTAGAGTGCTGAGATTTAAGAAAGAGTGAAAAAGGCAGCTTCTGTTTGCTTTACTGATATAAGTGGCCGAGTTGACTGGTGCCCTTGCCAGTGGCCCCAAGAGAAGTTCAGATGTGGTCAGGGAAGCATGTGGCCGGTGCCAGCCTGCCGCTCCTCGGCCAGGCAGACTGCGGGAGCTGGCCAGGCCCCGGGAAGCAGCAAGGCGGCTGCTTGGCAGCCCTCGCTGTTGCTCACAGTGCCGTCCTGTTTCTCTCTCAAGTGAAACCAGCCTCGCTCCCTGAAGGCTGATGGGCGCAGTCTGACACGGACTCCGCCTGCCCTGCTCATTCTCTGAGCAAGTGGTTCCCAGTGAATGCGCCGTTGTGAGAATTCGTGGCCCATCTGGAAAATGCATCTCACAGAAATGTGGTCAAGTAGGGGCCTTTCCGAGATGGGGACAGAGAGCCAGACCACTTGGCCTCAGTGTTCCTGTATAGGCCTGCTGTTTCTCCTGTATTACATTAGGTTAGAAGCCAGATGTGAGTTTACAGTCCTGCTCTGCTGCTTCGAGATTACGGCGAACAGCCCTTCAATGTGTCTGAACTTGAATCCTGTCATCTGTAAAGCAGGCGGTGGTGCTGACTGACCTCACCAGGTTACCATGAGGAGAGTCTGAGTGTCCATGCGTGCAGCATGTTTGGCGTGGTACCTGGCACATAGTGGGCACTCTTAACTCTTTGAGCTCTACTCCCAAAGCTGTCTTTTCTTTATTTTTTTACTTTTCTCTTTTATTTTTTTAAAATTTATTTATTTGTTTGTTTGTTTGTTTGTTTTTGAGACGGTCTCACTCTGCAGTTCAGGCTGGCCTTGAACTCACTTCATAGCCCAGGCTGGTCTCAAACTCTCAGTGACCCTCCTGCCTCAGCCTCCCAAGTGCTGGGATTCCAGGCATGTGCCACCACACCCAGCCAGGGTTATATTTTCTAACTAAAGGATGAGAAGTTTTGTGGTAAAGGCTGAAAAAAATTACCTGTCTTCCCTGGTCACTTGTGGCGGCATAGCTTTGCTGCTGCTGCCCCTCAGCCCAGCAGCTCTGGTACCTTTTCTCTTGCTGAGGTCATCCTCCTCTGTCCTCTCCGGAGTCCGTGACAGAAATAATTGCTAGAGTCCACACAGTCCAAATGAAACATCCTCTGCCTTGGCTGGACTAAAGCAAATTTCCAGATTTCATTGTTTTCATGGGACATTCTGGGAAAAGAAGTTTGCTCCAAAACAGGGAGCATCTGCCGCTTCCAGTCTAACTCTGTCAACCCTCAGGTGCCTGCTGGATGCATTTCCTCCACAGGGTGATAGTGGCAGCATAGCTATAAGTTAGAAGTTAAATTTAGGCGATGACACACCAGGGTTAGCCAGCACCCAAATAGTCATCCAATTTGAGCTGTTTGCCAAGTGGTCAGGTAGCATGAGGGCTGCACAAGTTGTGTCCCTGAAAAAGAGAAAGATTCCCAGACAGCAAACAGGGTTCAAAATGAGCGAGTATCCTGGAGTGCTGAGGATGCAGAACCCTGCATAGGACATGAGAAAGTACCAGGGAAGTCACAGACCTGGAGCCTTCCTCCAACACTGGCACAAGGAAAATGTAGCCAGGGAGCAGGTTATGGCTTCTTTTACCAAGACCTGTGTGGTTTCACATGTGCTTCTTGAGTTCTCTGGCATGGTTTGTTTCAGTGACCATCACATTCAGGTGCGAGAGAGCTACCCGTCTCGCTACTGTATTTCTGTACTTAGGTCTGCCTGCCAGATGAGCATGCACTGACACAGGCTGGAGGAGTAATGAATCCAAGCTTCTTGCGGAGTGGTTGTTAACCCTGGCCACTCATTGCTGAAACTCATCAGGAATAGGAGCCAACTGATTAGATGTTTGTTTTTGAGCTCTATACTTCAAAGGCTGGCCCCAGACTTGGAGCAATCCTTCTGCCTCAGCCTCCCAATTGCTGGGATTACAGGCATATATCACCACACCCAGCCAAATGCTTGGACTTTTAAAAATCCACACAGTAACTTCAGATTGCCTGAGTTTTTTCAGCCTACCTTAATTTTTAAGGAAGAACCCTGTACTAATCGTATGATTTGCTGAATAAATTTACTTTTTCCAGCAGCAGCTGCTGGTGAGACTTAAATGAAAGTACTTGTGCAACTGTAGTTTGAAGTACCACCCTGGAGCACCCAGGGCTTGGGCCCTGATGCCGATCTGCATGTCTCAGTCTCAGGTAGCCTGTGATGCAGGAGAAGCAGCCTCCCCCCAAGGGATAGACTCAAGGCCAGCTGCCCCTCTGCCTTGGGAAGCACAGAGGGAACAGTGCCTGGCCAGCTGGGGCAAGGATGGCTCTAACACTGGGATGTGTCGTATCATACACTGGAGTCATTGTGTGTCCAGTGTAATCGCAGTGAGCGAGCAGGAAGGAAGTTGCGGGGCCAGCAGGTTCTGGTCAGTTGATTGGGTAGGTATTGCCACTTTGCCTCTGTTGCTAAGGACAAGGTGCAGCAGCAGTAGAATGCGCTTGTATCCTACTCAGTTATATTTCTGTGTGCTTTTTTGGTTTGGGCTAAAAGCTTTAGCATTTTTGGAATCTACTTACACATAATTCTTAAAGATCATCAGAACCTGTCATGATTCACAGCCAAAATTAAACATCCATTTCTGTGTTGACATAGTCTTAACGACCTGAGTCTAAGAATTTGGCCAGCATTTCTGGCTGAAGCAACTCTTTGAACTGATGCCTAGAATGCATGCCTCCCACTCCTGACCTATCATCAGGGCCATCGTCCAGCCTTTGTCCTCTCTCCCTCCCTCCCCCCCACACACCCACACACCCCTCACACACAAACAGACACATACACTTTACTCACTTGTTGAGAAGTCCTCAGAGAAGCCTTACCTGATAACACCCTATAGATGGTCCGACCTTCACCATACTGTCACAGCAAGTTTGATTTTGTAATTATTTGGTTGTTTTTCTGACTATTTATTGGATAAATGAAGTGCACTAGATTTTCATTTGTCCCACATTTTAATTAATGTACTATTTTTGGGCTGGGGCTATAGCTTAGTGGCATAAGTGCTTGCCTGGCAAGCCTGAGGTCATGAGTTTGATACCTGGTAACAAAGAAAAAAAAAAATTAATGTACTACTGCCTATAAAAAAGAAAGATGTGAGCTGGGCATGGTGGTGCATGCCTGTAATCCCAGCATCAGGAGTCGGAGGCAGGAGGATCACTTTCAGTTAGAGGCCAGTCTGAACTACATACTGAGACCTTGTCTCAAAAAGAAAGAAAGAGGTGCCAGGGATATAGCTCAGTGGTACAGAGCCTGCCTGGCAAGCACAAGGTCCTGAGTTTAATTCCTAGTACCCAAAAAAAAAAAAAAAAAGAAATATGTTACTGGTATCTATAAGCATTCATTATAATAAAACTGGCTTTATAACCTCCCTTATTTTCCATGTTCCCAGTGCTCCTGAAATTCCGCACAGATAAAGGAAGAGACCCTAGTTCTGATACCTATGGGGAAGACGCGGAGCTGCTGCTTCACATTCGAAATGATGTGCTTGACTCTCTCGGTGTGAGTCCTGACCTGCTTCCCGATGACTTTGTCAGGTTGGTCTGAATATTCTTGGAGCTTAGCCTGGACAGATAAACATGAGTGTCCAGGGTTTGCCTGGATTTGGGGAGACCCTTGAGGGAGACCCAGCATTCTGGGAATACCCTGTCCAGCATTCTGCCAGCCCAGAGCCCACTACCTCTGCTGGGATGAGAGCGTGTGCAAAACAAGAGGTGCAGGTGGTTCTGTCAGTATGTAAAAATACCTATGTTCACATGATTCAGAATTGAAGGTAGGCTGGGCATGGTGGCACACACCTGTAACCCCAGCACTTGAGAGGCTGAGGCAGGAGGATTGCCACAAGTTTAAGGCGAGCCTGGACTACATACTGAATTACATAGCAAGACCCTCTCTCAAGAAAACAAAATTCAAGGCAGGAGCCAGGTATGGTGGTGCAAGACTCTTACCCTATCACTCCCAGAGGCTGAGACAGGAGGAGTACAAGTTTGAGCCTGGTGTGGGAGTCTCAGTGAGACCTTGCTTCAGAATGGAAGGCAGTAGCTCAGTGGCACAGTGCCTGCCTGGTATATGCAAGGCTTTGAGTTCGATTTCTATTCCTTTTTTTTGTTTTGTTTTGTTTTTTGTTTTTGGAAAAAAGAACAAAAAGACCTAGAGCAAAATAGGAAAGGAGCCATTAAAAAAAGGCAGTAGCCGGGCCCGGTGGTGCACACCTGTAAATCCCAGCATTTGGGAGGCTGAGGCATGAGGACTCTGCCCTCCCTCCTGGGCTACAAAGTGAGTTCAAGACCAACCTGAACTGCATAGTGAAACCCTGTCTCACAAAGACAAAAAAGAGGGCCAGGGATACAGCTCAGTGCACAAGCACCTGCCTGACAAGCGCAGGGTCCTGAGTTCAATTCCTGGTACCAGAAAAGACAAAAAAGTCAGTATACAGCATATGAACACTGTGCTGTCCATGTCATTTTTACTTTCTGTTATCTTTTGGGTGCCATTTCCTGATAAGTGGATAATGTCTTTTCTACAGTTTTGTAGTATCCAGCATGTTGAGCTGGGATATATTTTGTGTGTGTGTGTTTGTTGTAGTACTGGGATTGAACCCAGGATCTTCAAACTGAGCTACTTCCCTAGCACTTTTTTTTATTTTTTTGAGACATGATCCCACTAAATTGCCTAGGCTTGGTTCACATTTATAATCCTCCTGTCTCAGCCTCTGATAGTGCTGGGATTATAGGCATGAGCTGCCATGCCACGCTTGGCTCTGGAGCAATAGGTTTTCCTGAGCCAGTGGCCTGCTTGCTGGGACTTACGCTTTCACTGTCACAGAACACTGCCCTGTGTCATCCTCTGTACACTGTGGGCCACTGTGTGCACAGGTAGAACTGCAGAGTGAGTGAGTAGGAAGGGGTAGCAGAAAATGCCCCTCACCCACCTAGTATGCTTCAGTTGCCCAGGTAACAGTTCCTGTTGCAGTTTTGGTTGTTTCTGTTCCTTAGAAACAGCTGGTCACTATGATGCATACTATAAGAACCAATCAAAGATAGCCAAATACTCTGCCAACCCTCTCTGGGCCTTTGAGGCCTGATTTTTGAGAATGATCCTGATCAGTGCCTGTCATGTAAAATAAATCTGCCTCTAAACCCTGGGTGTCATTTCGGTGTTTCTGCTTGCCACTGCAAAGGAACTGCTGGGTCTGATGGTTATGATTGATGGCTTGGCTGTTGCCACTTTTCCTCTATTGCTAATGAGTCATTTTGTATTTCCACCACCAAAAACATCCAGATTTTCTCAGCAGCTTCTTCCTCGAGTACTAAGTATACTTTGGCCTTAAACTTCTAGACTGTTCTCAGATAGTCAGTCTTGAGATTTAACTGAGAGCAAATGGTGACCAGATTGTGAGCACCTTCCAAGCAGTTCTGGGATCATTGAGATCACTTGCTCACTCTGTGCCTTTGAGAACTTCCCAGACTGCTTCGCCGTGCCTCCAGGCTATGGTACTGATGATGGCCACAATTGCTTGAGCAACTGTTACATGCCAGTAATAAGAGAGTTGCTTTACGTACGTGGTCTCTAAATCCTCACATCCTCCAATGTGTTTTATAGGTGAAGAAACCAAATTTTGGAGAAGTGACCAGTTTATAAAATTCTGTAGCTAGTAACAGCAGCACCATGTGTTAAAGATTTCCTAGGCTTTATCTGCCCAGGTGCATGAATGCCACAGCAGTCTCCCGAATTGTATGTATATTCTTTCCCCCATTTAAGTTTAGTAGGTTTTTCATTTGTTTTTTGATACAGGGTCTCACTGTATTCTAGGCTGGCCTTGAACTTAGTGACCGTCCTGCCTCAACCTCCCAAGTGCTGGGATTATAGGCATGCACTACCATGCCCACTGCCAGGGTGTGGGTGTGTGTGTGTGTGTGTGTGTGCGTGCGCGCGCGTGCTGGGTAAATCCTCTATTGCTAGCTATACTCCTAGCTTCATCTCTGGGATTCTTTGATAATCTTAGAAGACCCAGCCCTATGAGGTGGCTGCAGCTCTTACAATCTTTTTGGTTTGATTTGGTTTTTGAGGCAGAATCTCTATGTAGTTCAAGCTGGCCTTGTACTCACTATGTACCCCAGGCTGGCCTCTCAAAGTTTTGGTGACCCACCTGCCTCAGCCTCCTGAGTACAGGGATTTTATGCTACTTATAAACTCTTGACAGTCCTTTTTTCCCCTCGCCTTTTTTATTATTGGGGATTGAACCCAGGGCCTTCACACTGAGGTACTTTTTTTATCTTTTTGAGATAAAATCTCACTTGACTCACTGAGTTGCCCAGGCTGAGCTCAAACTTGTGATTGTCCTGCCTCAGTGTCCCACAGTACTGTTTTTCAGGTGTGACCCTGTCTCAAAAGGAAAAATAAACCAGTTTCTTCATTCCTAGTTCTTTTCTTCACTTCCAACTGGGAACCTCGTGTGTCCAATGCGTTTAGCAGCAGCACTGGTCTTTTGAATCACCTGAAGAGCCCTGAACTAAAATGCCATCATCTAAAAATAGTGAGCAGGGGCTGGGGATATAGCTCAGTGGAATAAGCGCTTGCCTAGCAAGCGCAGGGTCCTGAGTTCGATCCCCAGTACCGCAAAAAAATAAAAAAAAAATTAAAAAAAAATAAAAATAGTGAGCAGTCTGTGTGGTGCTTTTGTAACATTGGTACTATGCAGTCTTGGGGTGGTGACATTATAGGCCTAGATGGGGTCCCTGTCCCATGCCAAGTTAGCCAGGTACTCATTTCTTAGCACAGGAAGGACCAGTATGTGAGAAGTGCTTGCCTGTTCTGTGCTTCACGGCAGAAGGTGGGCCTAGATCACATGGGGCTTTGATTCCAGTCCACCCATCCAGTGTTCAGCAGCAGGCTACAGCTGCCCAGTGTACCTGGTGCCAGGTGCCTGGCGTGACTATGCAACTGAGTGGCTCATTGGGCCATTTACAGTGATAAATGGGCTGGCTCTGCATCGCCGGCCGACAGGGACAGGGCCCTGCCTCACAGAAGGGGCATCACAGCCTAACGAGCCGCTGGCTGCTTTCCTCTGCACAGCCTGTCTGTCTTTCCCCGCCCCGCCCCGCCCCGCCCCGCCCCGCCCCTGTGGAAACTGCTTCCCCACGTCTCGGTCTCATGTGCGCAGCGCTCCAGTTCGATTGCCTTTTAAGTGAGAGGCATTGGGTGGGCTCTTGACACCTGTCTGTGGACAAACAGAGTAGGCCTAGGATGGAGTAGGGGTGCTGACGAGGAAATGAGCTGCCGTCTCGCAGCTGAGCTTCCCTCACAGATTGGCCGGTGCCGCCGTCGAGCAGGGCAGGCTGTGCACAAGCCTCTGTTCCCTTCATCTGCCTGAGATCTGCCTGCCCGCTTCTTTGTGTTACCTCATTTATTATCTTCTCAGCTTTATTGCTTTTCAGATTATAAAAGTAACAGGTCCCCATATCCAAAAAGGGTAAAGTGGAAGAAGGGCTTCAACTGTAATTCCAGCCACTGTAGCGTTTCTGGGTCTAGGGTCAGAAATTCTCTTTGTGTATGGTCATATTTTTTCTCTGTGTAACTGTCAAAACAGACAGTTCTATCTGTATTGTTCTTCAGCTTTCATCCCGCATATCATGGGCCTGTTTGTGTAAACAGAGGATCATGTCAGTTGTATATCATGTTTTTTCATTGTCTAGATATGATTGTTAGCTAACACTTTATTGGTTAATACTTAAGTTTCTATTGTTTTCTACTATTGTAGATACTTGGTAAACATTCATAATTTGTATGTATAACATAATTTACATTGTTTTTACTATTTTATTATAAAGTGTATATAAATTCACCATTTGAACTTTTTTGTACCTATGTGTGGCACTGGGGGTTGAACCCAGGGTGTTAGCTTTGAGCTCCATCCCCAGCACTTCTTTGTTTGTGGTTTTTGAGGTAGGGTCTCACCAGATTGCCCAAACTGGCCTCAGAATTATGACCACCCTGCCTAAGGCTCCCAAGTAAAGTTTCATCTTGCCACAAACTTCCCTCATAGTACCTTCTGCCACCCTGCAACCACTCTTGTTCTCTTGTAGGTCTGCCCTTTTCATAATCTGCCCTCACATGCTGTAGCGATCCTTCTGCCTAGGCCTCCCGAGTGCTGAGATTAAGGCGTGCACCGCTGACCTCAAACTCTGCCATAATTCTGCTTCAGTCTCCTGAGTGCTGGGATTACAGGCATGTACTACCATCCTCAGCCGGCTCTGCCTTAAAAAAAAAAAAAAAGTCTTAGATTCTAGTTTAGGCTGACCTTAAACTGCCTACATAGCCCAGGCTGGCCTAGAATATATGAGAATTCTCTTGCCTCAGCTTCCCAGGTACTAGGATTATAGGTGAACACTATCACACCTAACTCTCCTTTTATTTATTTTTGTTTGTTTTGTTTTATTTACGGTATTAAGGTTTGAACCCAAGGAGCATTTGAGTTACATTTCTAGGCCTCCCTACCTTTTTTTTTGAAACAGGTCTTAACGAGGTTGTCCATACTGGACTTGAACCTGGGAGCCTCCTCCCTCCTGAGCCTGGCTGTTTTGTTTTGTTTTTAAGGTTTTTTTGAGACAGTTTTACCATATTCTTCAGGCAGGCCTTGAACTCACAATGTAACACAGGCTGGCCTTGAACACATAGCAGTCCTCCTGCCTTAGATTACAGGCGTGCGCCACCACACCCAGCACTCCATTCTGGCTCTTGTTTTTATTTTGTTTTGAGACAGAATTTCACTATGTACATGAGGCTAACGTTAACTCACAGCAGTCCTCCTTCCTCAGGTGCTGGGATTACAGGGATACATGTCCATGCTTGACCTCCTACTTGGCTCTTGGGTTAATTTTTTTACATCATGATGTTGAGTATGAGTTAGGGGTCAGTTTAACTCTCATATGTGCGTGGTGCACCCATGGCTTCACATATGCCAGGCAAATGCTCTACCCCAAGCCCAGTTTAATTGTCGTATAGTACATGGAGATCCTGGCAGCACTCAGGAGGCTGAGGGAGGAGGATCGCCATGGACTGTAGTTTTCCATGTGTTATATGTCATAGAGTCCTGCAGTGGACCTTGATAAATGGGAGAAAAAGCTACCTCTGAAGTTAATGGAATGGGAGGACGCTGTGCCTGGCTAGGGCGTGAGGAGAGGACACCCTCAGACGCTGCTATAGGAAGTTGGAATGGATAGATTCTAGATGGCGTTTGGCAATATATATCAAGGCCTAGCGTTTATGTATTTAGGGTGCCTTATGAAATGGTTTGGTTTTGTGATAAGGTCTTGACAGGCTGCACTGGCCTTGAAGCTGATATGTAGCCCAGCCTGACCTTGAACTCTTTGCAATCCTCCTGCCTCAGCCTTCCAAAGGGCTGCTATTACAGATGTGCACCTCCATGCCCAGTTCTTTCTTTTTATTTTTTATTTTTTTATTTTCATGCCTAGTTCTCATGGAATAATTTTGTTGTTAACTATATCAAAATGGATGATTGCTGTGTCAAATAGCATATATATCCTTCAATGTATTGCGTAACAGAAGAAATAGTAGTTGATATTACATAGATTTAAAATCATATATGTTTAGATGGATGCACTTTAAAACATGTCTAGAAGGGTCGGGCATAGTGGCACAAACGTGAAATCTGCTCTTTGAAGGCCAAGGCAGGAAAAATCACAAGTTTGAGCCCAATCTGGTCAACTTAGTGAATTAGCCAAGACCCCATCTCAAGATTTTAAAGAAGGGCTGGGGCTGGGCATGGTGGCACACACCAGGAGGCTGAGGCAGGAGGATTGCCATGAGTTTGAGGTCAGCCTGAGCTACCTAGGCCCTGTCTCAAAAGAAAAAAAAGGGCTGAGTATGCAGTGCAGCAGACTCTTGAGTTCAGTGTCCATTGTCAGGAAGAAGAAGGAAAAAGCAGGAATTAACAGAGCATCCTCCTCTGTTGTTGAGCTGTTCAGTGAGAGTATTTTGGTCCTCAGGATGGCCAGTTTTTTTGGTTTTTTTGGGTTTTTTTTTTTGCAGTACTGGGGATCGAACTCAGGACCCTGCGCTTGCTAGGCAAGCGCTTATTCCACTGAGCTATATCCCCAGCCCCAGGATGGCCAGTTTCGAGGACTGCCATTTGTCCTCTCCACGCGCTGTCCTGGCCCTGCAGGGTTGCTCTCTGCCTAAGTTGTGAGGACTGTTGTCCCATGCTTTCACATGAGGCGCTGAGCCTCCCATGTCCGCATGTTAACACAGGCCTGCTCCCGCCGCGCAGACTAAGTCCTGTTCTGGTAGAGCAGAACAGTGAGAATGTGGCCGGGGCAGTGAAACATCTGGTCTTCATAGGACCTGATTTTTAGGAAACACAGATATAATCTTTCCTTTGACTTTAAAAGAAGAAAGTGTGTGAAAGAATTCCGCTTTGCTAAAGGTCAAAGATCTATCCCAAACACTCCCAGAGCCCTGGGTCAGGTTGAATCTTCTGGTGTTGCTGTCTGAACGGAGCAGTTCTCATCCTCGAAAGCCCACTGGCAAACTTGGGCAGATGTCATCGCACCCGCCTCCCCAGTGCTGCTCCTCACTTGTCCTCTCTTTGTAGGTACTGCTTCTCTGAGATGGCCCCGGTGTGTGCGGTGGTTGGCGGGATCTTGGCACAAGAAATTGTGAAGGTAAAAGAAAGGTCACATGCGAGCCTGCACACCGTCCCAACTGCTGCGTGCAGATTGTCCTGGGAGCTGCCACCTCTGACCCCACCTTGGCCTTATCTCGTGCCCTACCTTTCCCTCTCCATCCATTCCTTTGGGGACCTTGGTGTTTCCCCACAATGTTACATTTGCCTTTGATGGGGCTAATCTTGTATCACAGTGGTACAGCATGTGCTCAGCGTGCACAGGCCCCTGGATTCAAACCCCAGAACCACATCAGAATAATTGCCTTAGGTAGATGTCTTTTTTTTTTTTTTTGGTCTTTTTGAGACAGGGTCTCACTATGCAGTTCAGGCTGGTCTTGAGCTGGTCTTTAACTCACAACAATCCTCCTGCCTCAGCCTTCCGAGTGCTGGGATTACAGGTGTGCGCCACCACACCCAGCCTGCCCTAGGTAGATTCTTGACCGCCATGGTGGGCTTGCAGTAATGGCTTCTTCTCTCCTGTTAGGGCACAGGAGAGGAGATGGTTTCCTCAGGATGCAGAAGTGTCAGGGTCAAGCTCAGCAGTACAGTTTGATGGGAGACCAGCTCTCATCGCTGTCCAAGACTTAGATGCTGGGCTCAGTTTGACATTTTTACTACCTTCTTTCATTCCTTTTTTCTCTCCTGGCAAAACTCTTTCTTTGCTGAACAGTCCTCACAGCCTGTGTCTGTGTCAGGCGCTGAGTCACAGCAGGAGGCGAGGTGCAAGGTGTGGGGTGGCCACGCCCGCATCCCCCTTGCACCTCTGCTTGGCCCAGGGAGAAAGCCCAATCAGGAGCCCTCGGGAGCTCATAGTGGCTGTCCAGAAGGCCATGGGAGAAGGAGGCAGAGGCTTTGTGTAGCCAGCTTAGGGAAGAGCGAGCAAGATGGGGGACGGAAAAGCATATTGGGGAACCAAGTGTTCGTAGCTGGTAACGTGCCACCATCCCCAGTGACAGCAGGAGATGACTGCGAGCTGACCACGCCATTCCAGTCAGTACAGACTCACAGCCCTGCCTGTGAGACAGGAGCTGCTGCGGTCCCTGGTTTATAGCGGAAGAGCTGAGGTGCAGAGAAGGGAAGTTAACTGATAAAATACGAAGGGGTGGCACATGCCTGTCCTCCCAGTACTTGGGAGGCAGAGGCAAGAGAGTCACATGAGTTCAAGGCCAGGCTGAGCTACGTAGTGGAACCCTGTCTTTGAAAAAAAGTCCTGAATAAATGAGGTAGAAGAAAGCCAACAGTGGTAGCACACCCCGTAAGTCCGGCTCCTCAGGAAGCTGAGGCTCCTAGGAGGGTCCTTAGCTCAAGGCCAGCGTGGGCAACATAGATGCTGTGCCCAAAACATTCCACCCAGACAAGCAGTGAGTGTAGAGTGTGGCTCAGGGCTAGAGCCTGTGCCTCACAAGCACGAGGCCCTGCTTTTGAGCTTTAGTGCTGCAGAGAGAGTGGCCCGCCAGCAATCTTGCCCTGCAGGTCTGGTTCCTGGCCTGTGTTCCTCCCTGCCTGGCAGTCAGGCCCAGGTGTTGCCTTAAGTGGCCCTGCATCCAGCACTCAGCCAGACCTCAGCTCGCCCCCACACATCCTGCTCCAGCTTCCCCTGTGGGGTGGAGGTGGGAGGTCCGGGCAGGTGGCTGCAGCGGCTGCTCTGCATCCCAGTCCTAATGCTTCTCCCTCCTTCCTGCCCACTGGGGACAGCTGTTGCCCAGCATCTTGTTTCTGTTTATCCCAGCAAGCAGCGCACTCTGCATTCTTGGTTGCTGGGTGTGTTTGGAATCTCCTCTGACCCCATCTTGCTGGGGAGCACTTTACACTTTGCCCACATTCACCCTGTGCCCCGCTCTCATCCTGCCGCTCCCCTTGTCACTGACCCAGCCTTCAGCCAGCTGGCAAGAGGGCCCTGCCCTGAGGGCCTCATCTGACCACCTATAAAAAGGAGCAGCAGGGCTGGAGACAAGTGGACCGTCTGTTCCCTTGGGATCATCTCCTGTTTGTTTCCTTCCTTTTATTTGTCCATCGTAGCACTGTCGCATCCCCTCCTGAGCCATAAGCCGCCCTTGCTTTCCCTCCGGGACTGTGGTCCCTGGCGGTCTCCCTGCCCAGAGTGGAGGTGAGGAGAAAGCAGCAGCCATGCCGGGCCCTGAATTAGAACCTGGCTGAGGCAGGGCACAGTGTCGTGCGGCTTGAGCAGCTATCATGGGAGCATCCCTGGAGCCAGGCATCCCTGGCTGTCCTGCTAATATAGTGAGAGCCCTCTGTAATGTAATAATAATGGTAGTAAGTGTAGAAAATGGATCATCTGTTATTCTGCTTCTTGAGCTTCCAGCTGTGGTTTGCTTGGCCATTCCACCCGCCTGGGTGTGTGGCACCCCTCAGATATATTATTACTGGTCCCCTCCAAAGCTCCAAGATGTGGAGAATTTAGTATGTGCCAGGCACATCACAAGCCTGCTCACATTTTATCTTCAGCAAAATTTCTAGCAGAGAGGTAGGCAGGGGCTGTTTATTTTTCCCTTGTATAGGCAGGCCTCTTTCTTCTGCTTTTTTGTGTTTGTTGAGACAGGCTTGCTGTGTAGTTCAGGCTGGCCTTGAACTCACTGAACTGTGTAGCCCAGGCTGCCCTTGACGGCACCACCCTCCTGCCTCATCCTTCCAAGTGCAGGGATGACAGCCATACACCAGCACACCCAGCTGCAAGCCTCTTTGTGACCCAAGCTCCTTCTGAGCACAGGGACCTTCTCAGTATCCATGATGCGTAGCTCAGCATCTGGGACAGGGAGATGCCCAGGTGTTTTGCTGGCTGTATAATCAGACCTGTACCTGAGGTAGAGAGCACCATCCACTTTCAGATAAAGAAGTGGACTGGGGATGGGGGCGGCATGACTGTCCTGAGAATAGTGAGAACAGTGCTCCTAGGAGCCAAGTGGGGTGGCCTTCTCTGCAAACGGCACTCGTGGTGGAGCTATAGCTCTTGAGGGGTCAGCTGTCTCTTTACAACATGCTGTTATCTACAAACCCATTCCTTAGAAAAATGTGTGCATGCTCAGGACTCGCAAGCCACCACAGTGCAGAGGCAAGGCTGCTCGCACCATCCCACATGGAAAACTCGGAGGGTGGGAGCAGTGGTGCACACCTGTCGTCCCAGCACTCTGCAGGCTGAGGCAAGAGGGTGGCCAGTTCTGGCCTACTAGGCAGTCTAGCAAGGCCTTGTCTCGAAATTTAAACAGGCCCTGGGTTTCGTCCTGCATAACGCAAAAAACAGCAGAACAAATGCAACTGAACAGTTCCTCAACAGAATGAATACAGTAATTTCAAGGACCTAGCCTTGTGGTGGCGCACGCCTGTAATCCCAGCACTCAGGAAGCTGAGGCAGGATTGCTGTAAGTTAGAGGCCAGCTTGGGCTACAAAGTTGGGCTACGAAGGGAGTTCAAGGCCAGCCTGAACTACATAGTGAAACCTTGTCTCAGAAAGACAAAAACAAATAATCAAAAAGTGCTTGGCTCTGTTAACCCCCTGAGAGAACTTTCTGTGGCCGAATGGTACTGCTCAGCTCTTTGGGTTCCAGCCCTGGTCTGTTCTGTGAGGGGTAGTTTGTACCCTCACGTAGCAGCCATGTTGCCTCAGTGTGTCCCTCAGTTAAATGTGACCCCTCAGATGGTGAAGGCTGCAGCATTAGATGACAGCAGTGAGTTGCTGCCTTTCCCGGGTACAGAGTGCACAGGAATCGTCTGTTCTGCTTGCCCAGCGGTGCTGTTCTGTGCTGCCTGGTGCTTGGAGTGTTCATAGGACATTGCGTTTCAGTCCTCCATGCTGTACTTGTTCTCATTGCACATGGATAAAGTAAGGTTCAGAGTGGTTAAGTAGCCCAGTATGGTGTCACACGCCTGTCATCCCAGTGCTCAGAAGGCTGAAGCAGGAAGATGACCGTGATTTTTGAGGCCAGCGTGGGCTACATAGGTTAAGATCAGTATGAACTACATAGGGAGATCTTGCCTCAAAAAAAGAAAAGCTGGAAATTGTAGCTCAGCAACACAAGTGCCTGCCTGATGAATGCAAGGTCCTGAGTTCGGTTCCTAGTACAAAAAAAGGAAAAAAAAGATTAAATGATTTGCCTGAAGATGCACACATACAGAGACATGACAATCAAAATTTTCTCCAAGCCAGGTACGGTGACACACACCTATAATCCCAGCTTCTCATGAGGCTGAGGCAGGAGGATTAGACTTTTGAGGCAGTTTAAGCAATTGAGCAAGGTGATTTCTCAGAATAAGAATTTTTTAAGATATAGTCGTGGAGCTGGGCCACTAGAACGTGTGTGTGATCTCAGTACTTGGGGAGGCTGAGCCAGAAGGATCCTGAGTTAAGGCCAGCCTGGACTTACATAACAAGGTTCTGTTTCAAAAACTAAAAAAAAAAAAAAACTATATTTTTTGACATCCTTATGTAGCCCCTGTAAACGGTTCCCCTTTGAGAACCGTGGCCACCTAAGGACTGCCTTTGTTTTCACTTTTGTTAGACCTTGCGGAGGTAGGCATGGTGCCCTGCCTGCCCTCTCTGTACCCTTGGAGCTGAACTCCCTTTTGGCTTCTTCCCCAGGCCCTGTCACAGAGGGACCCTCCTCACAACAACTTCTTCTTCTTCGACGGCATGAAGGGGAACGGGATCGTGGAGTGTCTGGGCCCCAAGTGAGCCGGGCGCGGCCCTCGGGAAGGATGTGAGTGCCGCGCTCCTGCCCGTGCTCCCGTCCCAGCTCCCACAAGTGTGGTCCCTCGAATGCTCCTTCTGCCATCCATCCTGATGCCATCAGCGTCACCAACCCCTGGGGACCTGCGCACCTCCTTGCCCAGGAGCCTCTTGTCGCCTTCTAGGACTCACTCCCCACTTGATGTCCTAGAGGGCTGAGTGTGACTTCGGGTGGGGAGTGAGGCCTGGTCCGAGTGACACTCCGTGACGCCGGGTGCACGCTCAGACAGGTGCCCTTTGCAGGCGGCCTGGTGAGCGGGATTCCTTCCTCCAGAGTTGGACATCCTGGAAAACAACAGGTGGCTCCGGGCACTGGAGTTTGAGTTTGGGATTAGCTGAGCTCTGGCCGGGATTTGGGGTGAGAGGAAACGCCGCCTGGTTCTGCGGCGCGTGAGGAGCAATGGGAGAGCTCCTTTTAGAAGAGCAGTCCTACCCCACCTCGAGCAGCCCTGAAGCCTGGGCAGCCGTCCTTCCTTCACCCCTGAATTGCAACTGTTGGTGTTTTACATATTTTCTACATGGTTCTTTAATAAGGAATGATAATAAAGTTATTTGCTTTAGGCTTTGTGTGTTTTTCTTCCACATTCAAAACTACCAGTGTGTGATCCTGCCAGTTGTCCTTTTAAACCTGCAGAAATGTCACTCGTCACACAAGCATTGCAGTGAAGGTCTGGTCCCGAGTTCTGGAGCAGGCCCCAGCCTGCACAGTCAGGCTGCCCAGAGGCTGGCTTCAGCGGTGGTGGTCGCAGTGACAAGTCACGCACAGTGCTGCTGCTGTCAGCCCGTGAGTAACAGTGCATGTGACACCGCTTTAAGGCGATGTGATGCTCAGCCAGTGCTGCACCCAGCCCTGGGGGTTATTCCCAGCCGCCAGCAGTGTCCCTGCCCCTGCCCCAGCTGGGTTCTCTTCCCACCTCTCCTTGAAGTGAAGGAGTGCACTGTCCCTTTACTGTCACTACAGCCTGCCCTAGTTTGGGGCAGACTGGCCCTCCCTGGGAGGAGCTGCACCCGAGGCATGCCCAGTGCCATGCAGCCGCCGGGCCAAAGGCCTTAGGGCACTGTTAGTGACCACTCTGTCACGGTCAGCAGTTTCCTTACAGCTTGAATTTCAGAGGGTCTTCGACATTTCGAGCGAATTACTCCTTTGACTTTGCATTGTGCAGCCTTGGTCACAAGGGGGAGCCGGTGGTCCTAGACAGATAGCGAGATTGCAGCAGTCTCCAGTGCTCCGTAAACCTCTCTGCGGCGGAGACCAGAGACCGCGCAGAGAAGAACCCCGAGGTACTGGGAGGTGGGGGAGGCATGCTTGAAGCAGACGGCCCTGCGCAGGAGACACTGACATTTGTTTGGGTGCCTTACACACCTGACAGGTTCTCATTACCCGAAACGTGGGTTTTCCACTCTTGCCAGCAGGTAACACAGGATACACTGTGGTTTCTCATCCCTCCGGGCAGTGTGCAGCCCACTTGGGAAGGAGCGACCACCTGCCAAGGGGCTGGGGCCACCAAGTGAAAGAAAAAAGTGAGCCCTGGGGCTCCCGTGGTTTTCACCTATGGTTTGTGTAGTAGCAAAATTCTGCTAAGTACTTAGTATGTTGAGTCATTGAGCTCTCAAAATCTGCTAGAGAGCTGGGCATGTGACCCGCACTACAATCCTAGCACTTGGGAGGCTGAGGCAGGAGGATGGAGCTTGAGGCCAGCTGGGACTAGATTTTTTTTAAAAAGTGCCACATGGTAAGTTCTTAACCTCACCCCTGCTCTACTTTCCTGGCCTCCCTCTAATGCCAGGCCCTTTCCTAGTTATTGTGTTGCCTTGGTAAATGGAAATGCATGCACCTTGAGATCCACAGATAACCTCTTCACAGGTGTGGAAGACAGGCTTAGGTTGTAGTTGGCAAGATGAGACACATGGCTTTTAAGAGCTAATAGCTAACATTATCTGCACTTAGTGCCCGGCACCTTTGAAATTACTTAATTTTGTAATTGTTCAAACCCCACAGCACCTGGGGGGGGGTTGAGGCACCCTCACCTAAACAAGGGCTGGCCCGTCAGCTGATGAGCCCTTTTTTTCCTGCTGCTTGGTAGGCTTAGTGGGAACAAGGGGACAGGTGTTGCCTGTACACAGCCCTGATGCCCAGTGGGCATCTCAGGCCCAAGACCTGAGCCAGGGCCTTCAGATGGGTCCAGATGGGCAAGAGGATTTTGGTGGCTTTTTTGTACCAGGAATCAAACTTACGACCTCAGGCATGCCAGACAAGTGCTTATGCCACTGAGCTATCCCCAGCCCCCAGATTTTGTTTTTGAACCTGTAAAACAAGCAGCTAGGTGTGGTGGCGCACACCTGTAATCCCAGCACTCAGGAGGCTGAGACAGGAGGATCGTTGGGAGTTCAAGGCCAGCCTGGGCTGCAGTGAGTTTAAGACCAGCCTGAGCTGCATACTGAGACCCTGTCTCAAAAGAAACAAAAACTGTTAAAGCAATACATAGTGAAGAAGTAAAAAGATTTCCTCTTGCATTCTGTCAGTTCAAATGGGCTACAAAATAGGAGCAGCTGCTGGGCTTGGTGGTGCACACCTGTAATCCCAGCACTCAGGAGGCTGAGGCAGGCGGGTCACCTCAACTTCAAGGCCAGCCTGAACTAGAGTGAAACCTTGTCTCAAAAACAACAAAAGCTGGCCTTACTGCTAAACTCAGAGGTGTTAGACACAAGGTGCTTTTTTGCACCTCTTCCCCAGAGGTTACCCCTGATAACTAGAGTGAATCCGCCCACAGAGCCAGGTTTAATCCAGAGTGGCTGGGCGTGGTGGCGCACGCCTGTAATCACAGCACTCAGGAGGCTGAGGCAGGAGAATTGACAGTTTGAGGCCAGCCTGAGCTACGAAGTGAGTTCAAGATCAGCCTGAACTGCATAGTGAGACCCTGTCTCAAAAGGACAAAAACAAAGAATAACCCAAACTCTGCCACTTAGCTGGGTGCCCCTGGGCAAGTGAGTCTTTGGGCCTCGGTGGCTCCCTCTGTAAAATGGGTGTGACAGTAGCATGTCCTGAGGCTGGGGTGGTTCAGTGATACACTGTGTGCATAGGGTGCAGGGCCATCGCCTTCAGCACCCCAGCACCCGCACCAAAGCAAAGAAAAAGTGTTACCCTCTTCTCATATGTGGAGCTAAGTTAGTTGATTCTGCATGATGACTTTCTCAGTGTTAACTATTATGCATAATCATAAATCTGTTAGCTTCCCAATGCTCAGTCAAAATGCCTGAGATAAATCAACTTGAAGTGGCAAGTTTCTTTCGTCTTTCAAGTGTCCGGGGTTTCAGTGAGCCGAGTTCACGCAGAGACAGGGAGAGTATAAGGAGCAAGCTGCTCCCCTGGTGGCAGGAAGCGGTAAGGGTGAGAGAAGGCAGGAGGGAGAGGCCCGGAAAAGGGCTAGTCAGGCCCGGCTCTCACCCCTGGCCACGCCCCTCACCCGCCCCGCCCCGGCCATCTCTCACCTGCTGTCAGATTGAGCTACAGCCCCAGTAAACCAACTGCTTCGCCCCAACTGGAACAGCCCCTATGGGGACATCTTACTTTATCTTGTGACACTGAGGATTGAACCCAGGAGCACTCTGCCTCCCCACTAGGTCCCCAGCCCTTTTTATTGTGAGACAGGGTTTCATTAAACTGCCCAGGCTGGGCTCAAACTTGTGATCCTCCTGCCTTAGCCTCCCAAGTACTTGGCGTTACAGCCACGCACCTCTGCACTTGGGGATATTTTAGACGCAAGCCATGACTATTTTATTGTAGATGCTTTCCCCATTCTCCCCCCATTTTTGAGACAGGGTCTTGCTATGTAGTTGAGACTGGCCTCAAACTAGTGGCGCTCCTCCCGCCTAGGCCTCCTAAGTGCTGAGATTACAGCTCTGCAGCGCCGCACCTGGCCCTCCCCATTTATGTCCTAGAGATCCTCAGCATTGTGCACCAGGTTGGCCTCAAACTTGGGATCCTCCTGCCTCAGCCTCCTGGGTAGCTGGGAGTATAGGCATGCACCACTGTGCCAAGGAGATTTCATTTACATGTTGTTGTTTCCATAATTGATCTTGTATCTCCTGCCCAGCTGCAAGTTCTACAAAGATACACACACAGTATTATTTTTTCTAAGGGAGGAAAACAGACCCATGTAGAGGATGACCATTGCAGGATGGGAACATTTGGTGGCAGAGCAGATTCCAAGTTTGAGATAAGCTGGCTAGAAGTTGCTGTTAGCAAGAAGAGCTAATGGTTTACAGAGTTCAATTTTTTTGTTTGTACTCTTGAGACAGGGTCTCACTATGCAGTTCAGACTGGTCTTCAAATTCTCAAATTCTCAAATTCTTCGTGCCCCAGCCTCCTGAGTGCTGGGATTACAGACGTGCACAACCACACTTGGCTTTGTTGTTTAGTTTGTTTGGGTGGGGTTTGGTTTTTTTTGGTACTAGGAATCAGATTTATGACCTCACACTTACCAGGCAGGCGCTGAGCTGCTGAGCTGCTGAGCTGCTGAGCTGCTGAGCTATATCCCTGGCCCTTTGCTGGTTTTTTGAGCCGGGTTTCACTATACAGTTCAGGCTACCTTTGAATTCACTATGTAGCCCAGGCTGGCCTCAAACTTGCTTCCTGCCTCAGCAGGCCAAGTACTGAGATTACAGGTGTGCACCTGTAAGGCACAGTGCCCATGAAGGTGGGCTGAGAGCCTCACTGCCTGGTCCTCCCCACCTCTCATCCGCCTACATTCTGGGATGACTTAGAACCTTGATTCCGAGGGAGGCTATACAGATGGTTTTAATGTTTCGTTTCTAGGAGCCCATTGGTTTTTTCACACAAATATGGCCTTGGCTGGGACTGTCCCTGGGTCTCTCGGCCTCTTAGGGTCTAACCTAGGTGTTGGGGTGGATTCCCCACTTTCAGTCTTCAAAAATGATAGGCTTTGTTCTGTTAGAAAAAAAAGAACTGGGCATGGTGGTGGACGCCTGTAATCCCAGCACTCGGGAGGCTGAGGCAGGAGGATCTTTGCGAGTTCGAGACTAGCCTGGGCTACAAAATGAGCTCAAGGCCAGCCTGAACTTTGTCTCAAAAAGACAAAAATAAGAAAATCTGGGTTGTAGCTTTGTGGAAGAGCACTTGTGTAGTTTATAGGAGGCTCTGGGTCTGATCCCCAGCACCAAAAAGGTAAAAGAAAGAAAAGGAGGAAAGAAAAAAGAGAAAAGAAGAAAAAAGAAAAGATCTGTTTTTGGTAACCATCCAGCAGAAAGACTCCTGCAGAAAATAAATATAGAATATAAATTCTAGACATACAACTGCATAAGCAATTTTCCTTTTCTTAGACCAAAACCATTTTATTATTTAATACAAATCTGTATTTGTAGTTCCTTTTTTTTTTTGTCTTTTGTCTTTTTTGAGACATGGTCTTGCTATGCAGTTCATAGCTCTGGCCTTGTGCTTACTTTGTAGCCCAGGTTGGTCTCGAACTCACAACGATCCTCCTGCCTCAGCCTCCCAAGTGCTGGGATTACAGGTGTGCGCCACCACGCCTGGCTGTATTTGTAGTTTCTAAAACCTTGATTCACAGACCACTGTCGTGTTACATATGTACCAGTGAAAACAAAAGGCTTAGAGAAATGCTGCGTTTCCACATGGATTTTTTTTGTTTGTTTTGTGAAACAAGAGTCTTGCTATATATCCCAGGCTGGCTTTGAACTGATGGCAATCCTCCTGCCTCAGCCTCCCAAGTGCTGAGATTACAGGCAGGCGCCACCAGACTCAAGGAATTTCACTATTTCTTAGGATTGTACAGGACAGGAAGTTAGCCAAGGCAAGTCACCAAGTCACCTATGCTCCCATCGGGTCAACTAGGGCCACTCTGGTGTTCACCTGGCTTTGCTCACTGGCCTTGAGCCTTGAAGAAGTGGCTGGCTTCTTGGGGTCCTTCTCTGCCTCCATGCAATTCCAGTGTGTCCTAGCAGAGTAAAGTGGTGGCCCAGGATTCCAAGAAACAGTATTCCCAGAAAAATTCAGCTCCTGGCCACATCTCATTCAGAAGGAGGCCCGTGATCTCAGCCTGTGATAATCGCCAGGGCGGGTGTGGGCTGCCAGTGACAGGATTCAACTTCTTTTCAGCCTGAAGACCTGTGAACTGCCAGATGCTCCAGTTTGTGTTCCTCATAGTCAAAGGATTAATTCTAAGCAACAACGGAGGTTAAGAGCAGGAAAATGTATTGAGGATAAAAATCTCCTGAGAGACAGGAGGGGTCCCAAAAGGGTTGCCCTTCAAATCCTTTTCATTGTATTTGTGTAAGACACAGTTCTCACTATGTATTTCAGGCCAAATCTGAACTCACTATGAAGCTCAGGATGGCCTTGAATTTACAGCGATCCTCCTGCCTCAGCCTCCCCAGTGCTAGGGTTACAGATGTGCACCACCACATCTGGCCCTAACCCTTTCTGAGTGAGCAAAAGCAGGTAGGTTTTTGGAAAGAGTTAAAAGTCATAAGAGCTCAACGCGGGATGAGTTGGGTTCTGTTTGTTTTTCCTACAGCTTTATCCTGAGGAAATAAAGCTCCGAAACTGCTGTCTCACGGACGTGAAAAAGGGGAGGATGGAGCCTTGGGTGACCAGAGCTGCCGAAAGCCGGGAGGGGGGCGTGGCCCCGGGAAGGGACACTCGGTTCTGGTCGGCGCAGCCCTCCGATGTGACCCTGTGAGGAGGCTCGGAGCGGGCAGAAGGGGATGGGATGTGGCTGTCACCCCTACAGGGCTGTGCGGTTTCTGGGAAGGAGGGTATCAATGCTCTTTGCAGGAATATAACGGAATCCAGAGTGTCCGTAACACAACATTCATAATATCCAGGACATAATTCAAAATTAGCTGATGTACATGCAATCAGGAAAGTGTGATATAAAAAATAAAAAACAAATGGATATGCTAAGACTAAAAAATAGTGAAGTAACAAGTGTACTGAGTGGATCTAGTGGCAGAATGGAGATAAGGAAGAAAAGAATCAGTGAACTGCAAAGAGATCAATAGAAATTATCCCTTCTAAGGCTGGGAGCCTTGTGGCACAACTGTCCCACCCTAGCACTTGAGGCTAAGGCAGGAGGATCAAGAGCTCAAAGCCAGTACGGGCAATGTAGTGAAACCTTGTCTCAAAAACAAAACAACTTTCTAATCTGAGCACTAGGGGAGGCTGGGGCAGGGGGATTGCAAGTTTTGTTTGGTTTTGGTTTTTAGGGTTTTTCTTTTTTTGTGCGGAGAATTGAACTCAGGACCTTGCGCTTGCCAGGCAGGCGCTTGTACCACTGAGCTATATCTGTAGCCCTAGGGTTATTGTTGTTGTGGTTGTGGTTTTTTTTTTT